>PVKE010017132.1:0-31141 GCA_004027555.1 Craseonycteris thonglongyai
GGTATCCTTTTCTAGATAATCACAAGGGGAGGTGAGGGGAGGCTGAGGCCTTGCCACCCAGGCCCCCAGAAACCTTTTCATCAGGCTCCTGACCAGCTCCTAACAGTTATCTTAATACATACAGAAAAAGCTTTTGACAAAATCCAACACTCTTTCATGATACAAACACTTGACAAAATAGTACCAGAGAGCTTCCTCACCATGATAAAGAGCATTTGTTAGCACAGCTAACAAATATCACACTTCATGACAAGGGGCTGAAAGCTTTCCTCCTAAAATGATGAACAAGGCAAGGATGTCTACTTGCTACTTTTCAAGATTGTACTGAAGGTTCTAGCCAAGGCAATTAGAAGTAAAATTACTTACTGTTTGAACATGATATGGTGTCCAAAAGGCAAACCCATACAGCCAGAAAGTAGACTTTGGCTGTTAGGAGCTAGGAGGTTATGAACAATGGTGACTCACTCTAATGGGTAAAAGATTTCTTTTTTGGGAACGATGAAAATGTCCTGGAATTATAATAGATGGTGGTGGTAGGTTTATATTTATGTAAACATTTTTTTTAAAACACTGAATTATACACTTTAAAAGGGTATTATGGTGTGTGAATTATATCCCCATAAACAAATATACCAGACAGGGGCTAGGGGAGCCAATGATACAAAGGGCTTGGCTATACTGTGACAGTTGAACAGAATGAAGAGATATATGAATCAGAAGTATATTCTGCAGAACTTGTTGACTGACTGTGTATGGGAGGCAATGAGACGAAGAAAACATTCAAGAATGATTCAAAGGTGCCTTATTGCATTGTACTCCATTATTTGTCCATCTTATTAGACTATATGTTCCTCAACCTACCAAGGCTAAAAACAGCATCTAGTCTTGGGAGAGGAAAAGTAAGTGGCAGTTTTAGATACACTTCAGATAAAACATCATGTATGTCCATTTTCATGGGCCTGGTTTATACAATTTAAGGGTGTTACTCAATTTCCCCTGTGAATAGAGAGGTTAATTCCTGTGTTTGGACAGTTTTGAAAGTCTACTTCCCATTTTGAGGTTTCCCCATGTAAGCCTTGAAGAAAGAAGCCACTAATCTCCATTGGCTCTATTTTTAACGTGTTGAATGTTCTGCAGAGTTTCGTTTGACTTTTTCACAAATAAGGAGCCCTTTTCATTTCACCCTGCATTGGGGCCATGTGTTTTAAATATTTTTGGGCAATGAAAACATTTGCTAACCAAATTGGTTTTACTTTGCTTAATCAAAGTTATAATAATGCAACTGTCAAGGAGATGTTTCCATTACTGTGAGCTGTACCATCACTCTCACAATGCTAGCTGATAAAATTTCAACTTAAAGAAAAGAATCTTCATACGCTGATAAGCCTCATTTTAGATCATGTAAGTTGACATTGGTAAAATAGCTCTAGTCCCCCAGTGACTGCCTTCACAGTCCATAAGAATCTCATGTCACAAGGCAGTCTCCCTGGTAATTATTAATCAGGTTTCTCTGGGACTGAGAGGTTGCAAGTTGATTTTATTGTTCATAGGCGGTCTAACACCCAAACTGTATCCCTGGAGGAATATCTTTGGATGAGCTATTTTGCTAACATTTTTCTTTGGCTCACATTTTGCTTATGTATATTAAAAAAAAATTTATTGTTCACGAGTGTGGAGACATAATGTGCACAAGAAGCTGCAGTGTACATTTTGTATATCTCAAGTTCTGTCAACCCTATAAAGACAGCTTCATTTTTCTTATTTTAAGTAAGAAAATTGAGACTGAAAAGAATAACAAAGATAGTAAATGTTAAAGCCTGAAATCAAGACATTTGATGCTCTCTCTGACAAGCCACATTTTCTCCCAAGAAACAGGGCCACAGTCAGAGAAACTGAATAAGAGAGAAGAGAATGAAACTAATTTCTTTATGAGTGTGGGTTAACTTATTACATTATCATGTGTGGTATTTAAATACACATGAACAGTCCCCTTTACTCATATGCTCACTATGAAAGAGCATACCTTTGGAAATATGGTCACATAAAAGTCAAGGAACTACATCAGCAGTGCACTAAAGTGAGGATCTATGAATCACTGTGAGGATCTATGAATCACTGGATCTACCTTGTATCCAGACCATCCTTTTGGCCCTTGCACCTATGAAGTATTTCAGTAAGGTTCTTGTTTCTATTATTGCAATGGATATTCTTACACCATAATTCCAGTTCCTTTACGCAAATGAATGAAAAACAAAGGACAGAGAATCTTTGAGATGGTTATTCTATTGTACTCTGAATAATAAAATAATAGCAACTAACAAAATAATATTAAATACTTCTAATCATTTTGATTAATACATTTATTAATGTATTAAAATGTAAACTAGTATAAGGTAGAAAATTTTAGTGCCATCTCTTGTTCTTTTTTTTAAGATTTATTTTATTGTTTTTGACAGAGACAGAGAGAGAGAGAGAGAGAGAGAGAGAGATACAGAGAGAGACAAAGAGAAGGGGGAGGGCCCAGATCAGTCTCCAAAGTTGTATGTCATCAATTTTCAACATGGTTTTGTTCCACACAGGTGGGCGGGGACTGCACAGGGCAGGAACTGGGCTAGGGGGCCTCCTGCATGGGAGGCACACCCCTTCAAGCCAGGGGCCGAACTGGGGGGTCAAGAACTGAACTGAGGGCCGCCTGCTTGGGAAGCACACCCCAGTTCAGCATATGGGTTTGCACAGGTCAGGGCTGGATTTGATCCTCAGTCCTCGGGGCTACAAAGTGAGCACTTAATCTGCTGAGCCATCCTGGCTTCCCCCCGATCTCTTGTTCTATGTATCTTGTTTCCTTTTTCACTCAGTCCCCTTCTCACATGCATCCCCAGTGAGATAATAATTTTTATTCATTTCTTGTGTATCTTTCCAGAGGATATATTCTTATTATCCTCCCTCTTTTTAACTCCAAAGTAACTTACTGTCTTATATATTTATTTTTTCTCCTTAGCAATGTATTTTGTAAATCTTTCCATATTAGTGCATAGAGAACTTCAGTATTATTATAGTTGTAAAATACTCCATTTAATGTGTATACTGTATATTATTTATTTATTTATTTATTTATTTAATTGTTTGAGAGAAGGAGAGACAGAGAGTGAGAGAGAGAGAAGGGGCGAGGACCCAGAGTAGTCTCCATAGTTGTACATTGTTAGTTGTAACCGTTTCATTCCACAGGTAGATATGGTGCTGCGTGAGGTGGGATTTGAACTGGGGAGCCTCCCACATGGGAGGCAAGAACTTTTGTTGCCATCTTGGTGGTTACCAGTTGTGCCACAGTTCAGCATATAGGTTTGCATGAGCTTGGGCCAGGATTTGATCCTGGGACCTTGTGGTTTCAAGGCAGGAGCTCAACTTGCTGAGCTGTCCCAGCATCACCTGTATACTATAATTTACTTAAGCAATCCATGACTAATGAATATCTGGGTTGTTTCTAATATTTTGCACACTAGCTCACATTTATTGGACTAAGCTTACTATATTCTAGGCACAGTGCTAACTACTTTATTTGACTTCATTTAATATAACAGACTTATGAATTAGATAATATTATTTTCACTTTTTAGATAAGTAAGCAAGAGGATCAAAGTAGCTATGCAACTTGATTAAGATTTGAACCCAGACCGTCTGTCTTTAGAGCACGTTTTTATACTATCGAAACACATGTTAGTGCCCTTTATTGCTTTCAGGAAAATTTCTCCTTTTAAGAACAAGTTTCTTGTTATGTGTTTGTGACTATTCCTCACTGATTTCCAAGATATTTTTCACAAACATTTGAAGAGTTAGTAAAATTTAGGATTTTACTTCTTTCTACTACTCATTCTTTATTATTTCTTGGCCTGTGGAGTGTATAATGATGAATCCAATACCAAACCATATCTATTAGAGTTTAAGGAGAAAAGGCTTAAAAGTATGGGACAGATTGACGTTTTATGAATGTGATTTTTTTAAATGTTATTTTATTTTATCTATAATATGTTGTACTCTTGATATAAAACAACAACAACAACAAAAACAACAACAAAAACAAACAAACCCAATTTTCTTTGTGGGCACCACAAGTTTAAAGTGTGGCTCAAATAAATGACCTTGTCTTTTGATATTCACCCTCCCTCTGTAGGGCTTTACATAATGAAATTAGAGAACCATGGAAATCTTTGCATTTTGTATCTTCCTTCTCAGAGCTGTTTGACTTACCGGTAATTAAAATTTAAACCAAATGAAATGTATCTTGGACTTTCAAGCTACTATGTGCATTGCAGATAACTGAAAAACCCAGATGACAGAAACCCAAACAAATCTCAGCCAACTCCTAAATTTAGCAAGTGCCTCCTGATTGAAATTTGAATCCTGGCCTTCTTCTGCCATCAGAATCACTGGGGCAAAAGGCTCTTGTCCTGTGTTTTAAAGGGCAATGACATCTGTCTAAACGGGAAGTGAGAAGCCCTGTCAATATTTCTTAATTCATTTAAACCTTAAACAACCTTCATACGAATGACTTGATGCCAACAGAGTACTAATCTAGTAACCTCACTTTAAATTAATGCACAAATTACAGTATTTGATGCAGGGCTATCAGCAGAGACGGGCAGAATCTTATTAGGTGTAATGATAAAACATTTAACAATCACGTGTTGCAAGATTCTCAGACACCGAGGCAGGACACCAGGGTTACAGGAACAGTGTTTTTCCATGCCAGAACCGGCTCAGCCGATTAACATCCAGAGGCTGAGCCCCACTTACTGCGCAGCGCAGTTTTATGCTATCTGTTACTTCTGCATTCATAAGCTCTCCTAATAAAGTCACAGGTTGCTGCTTGGCTGCTAGGCTATAAGGTAAGGGGCTCATGCAAGGACTCAGGAACATCTCATCAGCTGGAAAGTCCTGGGAGGGGAGCAGGAATCTTCCGGGTGTGGCAAGGCCAGGCCAGGCTGCTACAATGGTTTTGCTGAAAACTTTCTTTGGATAAGGCATTGCCTAATAGTCATTTTTCGCTCTCCAACTATTTATACAATCGCACTTAAATCGATAAAGAGATATCACCTGGAGTAACACGCACTTGACTGGGAGGCTAAGGAGATTCAATATTTCCGACTCCTACGGTAAGTACTTAACTCCAGAACCTAATATGTATTCGCGTTTTACTCCCAGGACTGGAGCACGCCTGCCGCTAGGGGATGCTGTTGCCCCTTTGCTCCAACCTCAGTTTCAATTCTGACTATCAGTTTCAACAGGAGAGACACAGAGGCTTTATTCATGACCAGTGCGTTCATTACTCCTGCTCCAACCTGTGGCAGTTCCAATTCTGACTTTATCAGTCTCAGTAGAAGAGAGACACAGAAGCTTTATCCATGACCAGTGCGTTCATGGCTCCTACTCCAGAGTCAGAGGAATCTGTTGAAACAACTCAGAACAAAACAAAATGGCTAGCAAATGAAATAGGCTTGTTAAAATGTTTTCAAATATCTCACCTAGGTGGACCAGAACAGCTTCTGGATATCATCAGTGAATAGTTCTGATAGGCTCTGGGGTTGTTCACAGTATTTTGAGGTGCTACCAAGGGCAGTGAGGACTAATGGGGAAAAGGGGCTGTGTCATAGAAGATGATGAGAGGGCTGGGCTCTTATGGACCCTTCCCCTTTCTGGCAGAAATTTGCTTTTCCCCTCTACTCATTCAGTATTAGTTCAGACACCATTTGACAAAGCATGCCACATATACCAGTTTTGGGGGATGTTAGAAATACAAGTTCTGGGGTCACATGAATTTGGGACACTCTGGTTTAAAAGAAGTTTTACTTGGTATTGAACTTTCAGAACATTTAATTTATAATGCTATGTGCACTGTACTTTGTGAATTGAAGGTTGACATTTGCTAAGGCTAGACATT
Organism: Craseonycteris thonglongyai; assembly: GCA_004027555.1. Classification (NCBI taxonomy): domain Eukaryota; kingdom Metazoa; phylum Chordata; class Mammalia; order Chiroptera; family Craseonycteridae; genus Craseonycteris; species Craseonycteris thonglongyai. Next base: position 5,936 of record PVKE010017132.1, read on the forward strand.
ATACCAGTGCTTCTAAATAGGTGTGTGTGTGTGTGTGTGTGTGTGTGTGTGTGTGTGTGTGTATGATTTTGCACCCGGGGGACATGTGGCAACATCTGGGTACATCTTTGGTGGTCATGACTGGGGAGAGTGTTACTGTCATCGAGTGCATAGAGAGCAGGGATGCTGCGGAATGTGCTTTGATGCATAAACATCTCCCTCCCCGCCCTCTCTGCCAACCAAGAATGATCAAGCCAAAGAGGTTAGTAATTCAGCGGCTGAGAAGCTCTGCTCCGTAATATACACAGCTTCTTCCACTTATTTAATTCCCAAATTAATTATTTCGAAGTGTCTTATAGAACCAGAGTGAAAAATATGTTGAGAAACTGCCTTTGGTTTATCCACAATGTTTTAATTGCTGGGCCATGTGGTCTTCCACCACTACCCCTCTGTGACCTCCGAGTGGTACTTGTCATTCTTGACTGACATCTCCTTGAAATTCTCCTGAATTGGCTTGACACTGCATTGTTTTTGTTTTTCTTGTCCTTCTGTAATGCCCCCTCCCACACCCCTGCCCCCTCTTTCTCCTTTTTGGTTATTCTCCTTTCCAGTCCCTGAATAGGGGCACTTCTTGTGGTTTTATACTTAACTGTGATTAATCTCCCATGACTTCAGTTATGCCCATTCTTGCCTATGGCTCTACTTGTATCCCTTTCCAAGATATTTCTTCCTGAAGAGATCTACATTTCCAGTTACAGGTTCGATGTTCTCTCCAAAATAAAAGTGTCCCCTCTCCAAAACTACCTCCTCTTCTTCAACTTTCTATTACTTTTTTTCATTAATTTTTCTTAAATTCTTCCAGTTTTTCTCAGTCAGTCAGACATGAAACCATGTTTAGTTACTAAGCCTTGTGACATCACCGGTTCTCTGTTTATCTCTTACATGAGGCCTTGATTGCCCTTTGACTGAGTGCTAAATAAATTCCAAATCATACCTCTGCTTCCCCTTGGAGCCTGCACAGTACCACTGCTTCAGCCACCCTGAAGCTTTGCTTTAATGCTTTAAAACTAACAGCAAGTGGGTACCCTTTGTCCTTTGAATAAAGTCCACACAACTTACGGTGGTGGTCAAATTTGCCAGTGTGGCTCCCGCCTATATAAAGCCTTTGTTCCAATGGCTCATCCATTGAAATTCCCGACAGAAAAAACACTGTTCATGGGAGAGCAAAGACATGGAGATGTGAGAGTACAAAGCACTTGGGGAAAGGAAGTTTTTGTAAATTCTTTAGAGTTAGATAATCTCTGGGGTGTAATCTCTGGGATCTGATCCATTCAAGTTCTAAACTCTCGTAGGTGCGTCTGTAGGCACATGACTCATCCTAGAACAAGTTTGTCCAACCTGTAGCCCATGGGCAGCATGGGGCCTGGGATGGCTTTGAACGCAGCCCAACACAGATTCATAAACTTTCTTAAAACATTCTGAGACTTTTTTGTGACTTTATTTTCTTAGTTCACCAGCTATCGTTACTGTATTTTATGTGTGGCCCAAGACTCTTCCTCTTCCAATATGGCCCAGGGAAACCGAAAGGTTGGACACCCTTGCTCTAGAATAAGGATTTTCTATATATGATCCTTACAGTTGGTAAGGAAAGAATATAAAGAATGCTCACGGTTTCTGTTTGTCAAAGCCCATACCTTATCGTATTCTGCATGCTCAGTAAATATTTGTTAAATTTAGAATGAACAATTACTGAACACCTGCATGAATGAGTGAAAAGCTACTGTAGCAGGTACTTTCGGTGTCCCGCTCATAGTTCCTCAACACTCAGCTCTATATGACAAAGGTGAATACTTGCAAATATCTGTTTATCTCTTACATGAGGCCTTGATTGCCCTTTGACTGAGTGCTAAATAAATTCCAAATCATACCTCTGCTTCCCCTTGGAGCCTGCACAGTACCACTGCTTCAGCCACCCTGAAGCTTTGCTTTAATGCTTTAAAACTAACAACTAATGCTTTAAAACTAATTCTCTATATGAAGGCCTTTTTTTTATTTTCCCTTTTTTCCTTTTTTCTGACTACGAGTGTGGGCTCAACCTATGCTCAAGGCACCGGAAGTATCAGAAAGTTGGTCAGTCCAGATGCTACCCTCAACCATTGATAGGCAGGGGGCTGGTAGCTGTATACCCCAGTTTTCTTACCCCTTAGAGTAAGGTGACCAGATTTTAACATTGGTAAAGCGGGACACCATTGACCGGGGAGGAGGGGGTTCTTGATTAAAAATTTGGTCTATCTCCTGCCATTCCCTAGCTTGTCGTGCATTCTTTCCAAAAATTGGGACTTTTTTAAAACGCCGTGGGACGCGGGACAAATTGTTAAAAATTGGGACTGTCCCGCCAAAAGCGGGACGTCTGGTCACCTTACCTTAGAGTGACTTTGAGACATGCTGTGCCCTGATGCCCAGATTTCCTCACTGGGACTGAGTTCTAATTGCCATAGTAGTATCTTGCACAATGAAGTACCTTTTACTGACTTCCTTTCCTTCCCAGTCTCACTTTCCCACCCCTTAGCAATACTTTCTAGAATTACTTCTCAAAAAGCAACAAAAACCACAAAGCAAATAATAATCCCCAACAAAACCCCCCAAATCAAACAAATAAACAAAACCTATTTGCAGTTGATTCTTGTGTCAGACTCTCCTGGGGGAACGAAAACCAAGACAACCCTGAATGTGGACTTGCACATTGAGGACTTAGGAAGAGTCTATGACATCTGGAACTCATGCAGTTAGAGCTGAATAAAAAATACAAAGTCTGTCCAGAAAGTATCCAGCCATGTAATATAAAAAATGGGGCATTTAGGGCTAGATTTTTTCTGGATCGCCCTTGTATATCTTTCAGAAATCAGAGCTCATCTTATTTGTGGCAAGTTTTTCTATACAAATCACTAATGGGTTGAATAGAAGAATGGAAGCTTTGTCTCTGGAAAACCACTATTAATTTGTAAAGGGAGAGTGAGGGTTGGTCTCTACTATTCAAGTTCTTGGAAGATAAAAGAATCATTAAAACTGGACAATATTCAGGGAAGCCAGGATGGCTCAGAGGGTTGAGGGCTCACTTTGCAGGCCTTGGGACTGAGGGTAGAATTCCCGCCCTGCCTGTGCGACCCGTAGGCTGAATAGAGGTGTGCCTCCCATGTGGGAGGCCCCCAGCCCAGTTCCCACCCTGCGCAGCCCCCGGCCACCTGTGTGGAATGAAACCATGTTGAAAACTGATGATGCGCAACTATGGAGACTGCTCTGGGCCCTCCCCTTCTCTCTGTCTCTCTTTGTCTGTCAAAAACAATGAACTAAATCTTAAAAAAAACCTGGATAATATTCACTAATGAAGTCTTTAGTTATAAAATTACTCTCAATTCAAATTTTCTTCCTCACATAACACCTGTGTTTCTTCGACCCATAATGCCCTAGCAACAAGTGTCAGAATATTTGGCCAAACCATTCAAATAAAACTGTAGCTCAATTTCAATAAAAAACCTGAAAAATCTTACTAAAAATGCAGCATTTCATGAAATCTAAGAAAGTGATGTTGGAGAACTGTTAGAATTAAGGCTAAGCCATGGGAAATGAATGGCAGAGTAAGACCACAGCGGAAGAAGAGAATGGACATGAATGATGACCATGATAAAAATTTCCTAACAGTGATCTGGGTATCAAAAGATTTAGGGAAGTTCCTGGGATGCCTTTAAATATGTTTGCAGATGATACTGGAATAGGTCAGCAGATGGTTGAGTGCTTGCCTTGCTAAAGTGAGCTCCGGGGTTCGAATTCCCACCCTGACTGGTGCAAATCCATATGCTGAACTGCGGCACAACTGATAACTGCCAGAAAGGTGAAGATGGTTCTCGCCTCCCATGAGGGAGGTCCCCAATTTTGATTCTGTCCTGCATGGCCCCACATCCACCTGTGTGGAATGAAACTATGTCAAAAAACTAATGATGTACAACTATGGAGACTGCTCTGGGACCTCCCTCCTTCTTTCTATCTCTCTCTCTCCCTCCTTCTCTCAAACAATAAAGTAAATCTTAAAAAAATAAATACATTTGCAAAAAATGGTGCTCTTTTTGATCATTCTATGAGAAGTCAGGCATAAAAAATAAATACTATATTGTGTTAGGCTATACATATCTTTTTAGACATGGGTGGGGAATTCCACCCCAGAATATTCCATTTCCATTTTGAGTGATAGAAGTTCACTTAGATCTTTTTGTTCCACAAAGTATTTAATCTCAAAGTCTGGCAGATAATATTCTCTAAGAGAATTGTGGAAACATCCACTTAGTTTAGTAGCTGGAAACAGGAAGGAAGCTTATTCCTTGCTTTACAGAGTCTTTGATTGAAAACTTACTTAACTGTTCAACTGAGAACAGTTGCTGCCTTTCTTGATTCTACAGAGGTTTTCTCAGAACTAAGCTTCCCAGCAGTCCCAGCAGGCTGGAGCGAAGTCCTGTGTGGGCTGATGTGATGCATCTGGCTTCAAGACGCAGACTCAGCACAGGGGCAGGCTCTTGGTGTCCTGGAGAACCTGATTGGGCTAGGAGCTGAGTCTTATAGAGAGCACTCGCTCTATAAGAGTGCCAAGTGTCCCCAGCAGGGAGGCACAGGGAGGGTGCAGACTGTGGGGCTCTTTCCTGCTGGCGAAGTTTACCCGGTGCTCATAGCAGAAGCTTTCTTCTTTCCTTCTGCCTTGATTGTCTTCCCAAACATGAAGGTAAGATTATTTTATTACTTTTGTAAATAAAGCTATCTCAAAAGGGAATGAGGCTTAACTAAGGAACTCAAGTAAGCAAGGGATGTAGAAAAATAGGGAAGAGAAAAATATAAGGGTGACATTTTAAAAATCCTTATTTAAATATATTCAACAGTTAAGGCAAAGTGAATTCTTGTTTCTCGTTTTGAAGTTAAATCATTGGTTCAGAGAGCTGGGAATCAGAAATTAGAGATAATGTTTATGAAAGCCCTGAGGAAACCATTGAGAAACACAATAGTATTGTTATTCTTAGGGGAAAAGTCCATGCAGAGTATTTTTGTGAGTGTTTGATTTGGAGCCGTACAATGAGACCCCATGGTTTGACTTATCTAAAAGCTTTATAGAAAAGAGAAATTGGAAACATGGAACTTTAGAATCTGGAATTCTGGATGAAAAAGTCAGGATTGTGAGAGTAGAAAATACAGATAGATGGAACGAAATTAAAGATTTAGCAACACAGGCTGGCCAAATGCAAACTAACCAAGTGTTAAAAAAAATTACTGTTCAACCAAAGATAGAGCCAAAGACAGACATTAGTATCATACACTATATTTCTGGGATGCAAAAATAAGTTGAAATTGTACCTACAGTTTTCTTATTGCAAATTAAATTTGGTAATTAAACTTTAAAACTTCTGCATTATTACGCTGGAGCAATGATTTCTCAGGCTTGTCAGCTGCTAGATTGCTTTTGTGGTCGCTATGTTGTCCATTGGCAATACTGACTCTATGCTCACTTTCCAATGGGGTTGGAGGAGGAGTGACACGTGGGTCATGAATAGCTCATGCATGAAATTACATGGAATTAAATGATTGAAAATAAAATACAAATTACAAAGTTAATTTGTTTGATGCTGTGATGCTAGAACACTAAGTAACCCGACAAAGTTAGAATTGTGATCTAATCTAATCTCTATTGCTCAATCCTGTAGTTTCATTTAAAATTTTAGAATATTTCTTAGCTCAGAAAAACTATGATGCTTTGCCTAGAGTCATCTAGCTAATATACTTTCACCTAATATTTACATTAACCATCAACCAATTTTCTTACTTATTTCATAATGAGACACTTTAACAATTGTTTTGTGCTTAAAAATTTGTTCCCAATCATTGATTATTATGGCATTATTCTGACATGATAATCAATATACTTTTATCCTCCAATGTGCAGGTAGCATAGCAATAAATTATTTCCCTACAAGTTACACGTTGAGTTTTCATCTATATTTCAAAGTAGATATTTGTATTTTTACACTAAACCTGAAGGGCATGCTCTTGTGATACATTTCAGAGAAGGGAAACTTGGGCTATGAAGACACACACCACCGGAAATTATTTCCAGGTCTAATCTTTCAAGGAGGAGTATTCTTTGGTCTCTTCCCTCTACCTGCAGAGAGATGGTCCTACAGTCCCTTGGTTCTCTCTGTATCCCCTAGATAGGCGATAACTTGGATTTGAAGTGTTTCAGAAAGACTTCAAAGCTATAGGGCTTCCCTCTGATCTGGCTGTGGTCCAGCGTTTTACTCTCTCCTCCCTGGACTGTGGTTTGTGAATCTAAAGCGTGAGTCTCATGAGGCTGGGATGTGGTCAGGCGTAGTGATGTCTCAGGTCAGGGCCTCTCTGCTTTCTCTCCAGGCCAGAGCTGATCTTATCAGCTGTCTCCTACCGATTATCCTGTGTTGGTATTTGTGCCTTTAAAATGCGTGTCTTTTTCTGGATTACAATCCTACCTTATTGGCAAAAATAAGTTCACAAAGAAGATAATGTCTATTATTTCTCCACCTAGAGATACCACTATTAACATTTTCATCTATTTTTTTCAGACTTTTATATGTAATTACATTTTACAGACAATTTTGTAATCTGACAGATCCTCAAACTTTAGGCTTCTGCCATCATGGAAAGATGATTATAAAAGGCCTCAGAGGGGTTTCAAATACTGAAGGAGCCACCCAAAGACATAAGGAGTATGATGAACACCACTGCCCCTCTATTTTGAGAGGTGTCTTAACTTTTGATTTTGCATTTATGAATGCACTGACCTTTCTTCTGGGCTGTCTCCTCTCTGAGTGTCCTCATGATGAGTGCTGGACTTAGAAGTGTGGAGAAAGGAATTAAAAGATGGTGTGAACCTAAAAAAATATTTGTGATCATTTACCGTGTGAGCATGTTCGATTTGTTTGCCCATGACATCGTCCAGTCCCTAGTTGTCTTTACAGAAACGAATAGTAGGAGGAGCATTCAATAGAATTATATTAAACTTTTATTTAAAATGAAAATTTAACAGACAAGCAAAGTCCTTCTCCATGGTTCTGTCACTTTTTATATTCCTAAATCACAAATCTTCTTTATTAATGTTTTTTTTTTTTTAGATGTATTTTATTGCTTTTGAGAGAGACAGAGAGAAGGGAGAGGGCCCAGAGCAGTCTCCATAATTGTACATCATTAGTTTTTGACACAGTTTCATTCCACACTGGTGGGCAGGGGCTGTGACCGGTAGGAACCGGATTGGAGGCCTCCCACATGAGAGGCATGACCCCTTGAGCCAGGGGCCTAACTGGAGAGTTAGAACCAAACTGGGGGCCTCCCACATGGGAAGCACACCCCTTTAGCATATGGGTTTGCATGGGCCGAGGTCGGGATTTGATCCTCAGTCCCCAGGGCTGTAAGTGAGCACTTAATCCACTGAGCCATCCCAGCTTCCCCTAAATCACAAATCTTGACTCTACAAATGTATTCACTTTCAACTTATTAGAAAATACAAACTAAAATGACTCTTTTGTTTCTCCCCAGGCAATAAGTTTATTCATCTTGGTGGGATTTATAGAAGAGTTCTCAGTTTTTTCAAGGTGAGAATTTTTGGATTACATGTGGAAATCATTACTTAGTAATCTGAAGGTAATTATTTTATAAAAACAGCCAGTGGTTTATTAATAGGCATGGTGATGTTTACCCACCAAAAGACGTGTAATAACATCAGTAGTTTAGTGGTTACCTGAAGGTAAGAGGGAGGGGACTCAAATATATGGTGATGGAAACAGAACTGACTCTGGATGGTGAGCACACAATGCAACACATAGACGGTGTATTGTAGAATGGTACAATTGGAACCTATGCAATTTTTACTAATCAATGTCATTCCAATAAATCTAAGAATTAAAAGAAAAAGTTACATTCTTTATTTTTAGGAAATTCTTCAGTACAGCCAGATTTCTACATTGCAGCCTGAGCATGTTTATCCCTTCAACACTATCTATCCACATTTTGAGAAAAGGCAATGATAGCAAAAGCTTGTTGCATTATTATTCTTATTTTACTGCTGTGATGAAGAAACCTGAAGATTGAAAACACCTTAAAGTTTTTTGCTTGTCCCAATTACAAGATTTTACCTACATTTCAGAGAATTGAAGCCACCTTACATGGCGTAGGGCGGTATTTGATTTTTCAATGTAATTTTGCAAAACGTTCTTTGGATTTTAGAGGTTGAGAGTTTTTTAGGAAAATTGTTTTATTGGCTCTTGAGACTTGGAAAAAAGCCAGCCTCATTTACCCATAGCCTGCCTTTGCTTTCACTGTCAGTTGGTGGGACAGGACCAGGTCAGTTCACTTTATCAAACTATTAAAGTATGTGTCAGGCACTGTGCTAGTGACTGGGGATACAAAGAGGACCCAGACAACAGCAAGAGGCTCCTGGGTGATCCAAATCTTGAAACAGTTGATTTCCAGACAGATTTTCTAAGGGCTTTGCAAGAGGCCTGAACAGGGACTATGGAACAGAGTTGCTGAGGCCAAGCTAGCTTCCCTTTCTAAGCCTCCATGTTTGGGGAAGGCTGCATGCAGCCTGTCCCTGGGACATGAAATAGAAAAATAACAAGTTTAAATTGTTTAAGGGTAAAAAATTCCGAGGCATTTGGATCATTTGTGTCACATCACGATGACAGGTTAGTAAGGTTGGCTCCACACAGCACCTGAGCGCACACTATAGAATGACCCCTATTCTCTAGGTCACCAGGCAGCCATAAGATACCAGCCTGACTTAAGACACTTCCAAGGCTTAAACATGTGATCGAAACCCAGAAATCAGGAGTCTTTATTTCTTCCCCCTTGGTAAATATGCTTCTAGTTTGGGCGTCCTCAATTTCTTGGGTCTAAGCCATGTGACCTCCTTGATCCAGCCAGGGTTAGGCATTGTATGAGAGTCAATTCTCCATTTGCCACATGTATTTTATTTGAGTGGAATTGTTTATGTTCAATTTTCTCCTATATGGGTGTGTGTTTAAGAAGTAGCCTACATGAGCAGGGAAGCATTTAAATATAAATTCCTGTCCATTTAGCCTTTGCCAGTTTTTAGTTTTCTACTTCTCATAGGGCCTCTTTAGAGCTCCTTGTCTCTAAGTTAAGAGTTTCTGTGTAACTCTTCTCTTCATCATTCAGAATCCTTCAAAGGCCGTAATACCTTCCTCCTCTATGTTCTCACTTATCCTTTCCAACTCTGAACACCCACCTTATCTATATTCCCACCACACGTTATATTGTACACATTTCTGTTTTGAAAGCTTTCAAATGAGATATATTGTGCTATGGATTGTGGTTGTATTATTGTATTATGATTATTTGTTAATCATCTGTGTCTTTTTCCTCCCCTCTATCAGTAGTCAATACCTGGAAACTATCTAATTGTTACCAACCAATGTTACCTCAATAAATTTAATAGTAAAAAAAAAAAAGTCAGTGACCTATCTCTTCTAATAGTCTTCTAATATGTCTATAACCCTAGTGTCTCAATAGTTCCCAGTACATTAGAGTTGTTTAATAAATGTTATTCTCTAATACTGTGGGTCCCTTTTACACATAGTTTTTATGTATTTTGGGATACTTTGGGTGCCTCTGAGAAAAAAAATTGTGAAGTAATTTATGACTGTTTTTGAATATTCTTTGTGTCTCCCCTCTCTTATCTTTCCACCTGATTCGTGAACGATGTGACAGTGCCTCCTCTCCAGTCAATTGTCAGTGGGATTCCTATGGATCTTGGTCAGAATGCAACGGTTGCACACGGTCTCAGGTAGGATCATGTGAAAAGTTTATTATTTATATACAGACATAGCTTAGGTATGGACAATATGAAATTAAATTTTGAATGTATTTTTTGTTTCTTAAAAGTATAATTGGTAATTTAAAAGAAATATATAGCTTTAATAATTAATATTATAATATAATAATCCTGCATTCTAATTTTTCTTACAAGAGTTTTGTTTTTTTTTACTTTTCTTTTTTTTTTCTTACAAGAGTTTTATAAAACTTGTGCTTAACTTAGAAACATACATAGAATAAAAATGAAAAGCAACTCATTAACTTTTGTGCTATTAGAGAGATAAGAATAGCATGAAACAAAAGTAATAGGTAATTCAAAATCTGTTTTATATTTACTGGGTTCAACTTTTCTTATTATTTGGAACAAATACTAACAAGTAACAAAATCACTGTTTTGCTTTACCTGACAAACAGTGAATGACCATGAAAAGTCAAACATTTTGCAAAGCTTTAAAATGCAATTCTTTAAAAAAATTATTTATTTTCTTCAGTAATAAAGTTCAGTGTTATTTTATATTAGTTTTGGGTGTACAGCATAGTCATTAGGCATTTATATAATTTATGCAGTGATCCCCCTGATTAGTCTAGTACCCACCTGGCACTATATATAGATGTCACAACATTATTGGCTATGTTCTCTATGCTGTATTTTACATTAAAGTTTAATTATTAAGTAATACAAATAATGTTTAATTCTTAAGTAATATAAATCAAAATGTCTCTTTTTTTTTCTTGTTATAAATATACATTGGAGAAAAAAAAATGTATAAAAACTTCTTATAATTCCACCATTTAGTAGAAACCAATATACCAGCATTTTGGTATTTATTTCTTTTGATTTATTTCTTTTCTGTTGATTTACAATTATTTTTAAAACATTTAAAAAACATATTTATTTTATTGTTTAGGAGAAGACGTGTGAGAGAGAAAGAGAGAGAGACAGAGAAGGGGGAGGGCCCAGAGCAGTCTCCATAGTTGTAGATCATTAGTTGTGACATAGTGTCATTCCACACAGGTGGACGTGGGGCCATGTGGGGTGGGAACTGAACTGGGGCCTCCTGTATGGGAGGTGAGAATTTTCAGGGCCATCCTGGGAGTTACCAGTTGTGCAGTTCAGCATATGGCAGAGTCCGGGTCCAGGATTTGATCCCTGGACCTCATGGTTGCAAGACAAGCACTCAACCTATTCAGCTATCCCAGCATTCCTTGTTTACAGTTTTTAAAAATAGGATTATTTGATTATAGTTTTTCATTCTACTAATTTAACCTAACATTATATTTCAGCATGAATTTTAACAGTTGTATTATGTTCAATTATATGAATATACCAATTTTATATATCTAGTTTCCCATTGTTTAAGATTTATGTAATTTACATTTTTGGTTATTATAGATAAAACTTCATGAACATTTTTATTTATTTATTTATTTATTTATTATTAAAAAAAAAGTTTTGAACTGAACTGGGGGCCTCACCGCATTCAGGAAGCACACCCCAGTTCAGCATGTGTGTCCGCCTGGGCCAGAGCTGGGATTCTAGCCTCGGTCCTTGGGGCTTCAAAGCGAGCACTTAACCTGCTGAGCCATCCCAGCTTTTCCAGAACATTTTTATACATAGACTTATGTCCTCTTTTTTGATAATTGCCTTAGGATAAGTTCAAAAAATGTAATGCTAATTTTAAAGGCTTGAAACATTTGAATAATTAAATATTTTTATTGAAATATAATTGACATTTAACATTATATTTGTTTCAGGTACACAACATAATTCAATATTTGTAAAATATTTCAAATGTGGTCCAGTTTGGCTAACAGTGTGCACTTAAAATTTAGTTTTTAGTTATTAAAATGACAGAAAAATATTGCAGAAGATAATTTTGAAACATCATCATAATTATCATTTTCATCAAGCATTTATTTAGTAACTCCACGAGTGCTATTTGCAAAACATGTTATACAAATGCTGGATTTGGTTTCTAGCAAACACAATTGATGGCAACTCTGATTACAGGCAAAGAAGTACATGTTTGTTTGGTGCCCGTCATGCCTCCTGGAACCAATGAACAATGAGTACCAAGATACCACTGTACATGAATAACAAGGCAGCCAACAAACAAACATCAACTACAGAAAACATTTTTATAATTTAAAACCAAGTTAAGAAAGAACATTAAATTGAAGTAGATAGAAGAAATTTTTTTTTTTTTTAAAGATTTATTTTATTGATTTTTGACAGAGAGAAACAGAGACAGAGACAGACAGAGAGAAGGGGGAAGGCCCAGAGCAGTCTTCATAGTCGACATTAGTTTTTCCATATGTTTCACTCCACAGGTGGGCATGGGGCTGCACTGGCAAGAACTGAACTGGGGGCACACCTCAGTTCAGCACGTGGGTCCGCATGGGCCGGGGCCAGGATTCGATCCTCGGTTCCCGGGGCTTCAAAGCAAGCGCTTAACCCACTGAGCCATCCCAGCTTTCCCAAGAAATTTTTTATATTAGTAATTTGTTTCTTTGAGTAAAGGGTCATCCTGGATACATTCTTAGCTTATAAATTTCATCCAGAAAGAGATAAGTGGAAATGAAAATGGGATCATAAGGCCAGAACTTGATAGGTGAGAATGAAACTGTGAGGGTGGGAGTTCATTAAGGCCATCTTGGTATATGGAGAGGTAAAGCATTACTTATGCCAGTAACACAGCCCGTGCTTTGGAACTTCAGAAAATGACACATTAATAAGCCATATAAGGAAGGTGTATTCATCAATTAAATGCCCAAATAAAAACTTCTCAAGAAACTGTACTGGGTTTCATTGCCCATTCACATTCCTTCCAGGGCTTACAGAGGCAGGCCCAGGCTAACACAAAACTGCTCAGAGTTCAAACTGCATTACTATGACCCTGTGTACCTAGAAATCCTCACTTCTAAACCAATTTAAGATGGAGGAACAGATTTCGATGTATCTAGTCTTTCCTGTTGGTTTTTGTTCAAAGTTTAAATTCTCTGGAATCTCAGGTTTTGTTCATTTTTATTAATGGGGATGAGGTGAACATAGGGAAAGGCTTAAAAGATGTACATTTGCCTTGGGGGAGAAAAATGATTTTGTAGATCTTTCTTTTTTTGCTTAACCTTGGGATCCATGTCTTCATTCCAATTAAGTGAATTTTAGGACAATTAGTTGTTTCTCATTTGGCTTGATGATTTCCTCAATCTCCTCTTACTTCTGTACACCTCCTGCACCAGAAGTTTGCTTTTGACATATTTCTCATTTCAGAGGTCAATTATTTTGATTGTCTCATAAAATTCCACTGTAGGTATAACTTCACCTTCAGACTACTTAGGCTTCTGGTATATAAATCTGACTTTCATATTGGCATATATCTCGCTGGATTGCTTTGCCTTGCCTTGCCTTTTGAAGGTTTAACATTCAGCTCAAATCAATTGCCACCACTTTTTAAAAGGTTTCCCTAACTCTACCTCATCTCAGCCCCTTTCCCAGTACCTAACCCTCCCTCAAGCCAAATTCATTTTCACCTTTCTAATTAGCTCTCGGTATATAGCTTTGACAGAAACGTTAATTATTCTATACCACAGTCTGTTTATATTTCTACCTAGCTAACTCTTTCAGGTAACTTCCTGAAAGATTTTTGTTTTTTAGCACTCAATCATGAGAGTAAATACATAGCTCGGAGCATTCTGTAATAACCCAAGTGCTGATGGACTCAGGGACAAGTGGGTCTGTGGGTTCATTGCTTTTATAGATTTCACTGTTGTGGGACACATGTCATTTCTTGAACATTGCTTCTTCAGTTGTATTAATTTCTCTCAGATTTTATTTCTCAGATAAAGGAAACTGGAGATACAAAAAGGACACCTATGTTTTTTGTTTAGACTCGCAGGCGACTGATTGCTGTTTATGGGCAGTATGGTGGCCAACCTTGTGCAGGCAGCGCTTTTCAAACACAATCGTGTGACCCCATACGAGGATGTCCAACAGAAGAAGGATGTGGAGAGCGTTTCAGGTGTTTTTCAGGTAATTGTTTTCTAGAGGCCCAGCATGCAGAGTGTAAATTCAATGTTATTTGTCTAACTGGCTCATTATATATTTGTTGAATTTTACTAATTTACATGGGCTTATACATTAATCTCCCCCAAATATCAGTATGACTTTTATTGGCATAGTAATCACACACTCAACTATTATACTTTCAAAAGCAAGGGGAGGGATTTGGTAATAAAGGTGGGGATATTCTTTATTTTTTTGAAAAAAAATATGGTTATTGGCAGACCCAAGCAGTTTTTGACATTGCATTTTTGGTGAAGATGTAGTGTGAGCCTAGTACATGCACTGATTGGGCAAAAACAGTGCTATGATCAAAATTATTATTATGTTTATAAGAAAAACATCTCTAATCACTAATCAAGGCCTAATACAGGTCACCCCTATGCATAAGGTTATTGAAATATAGTTTTGTCATTATTATTTGATTTATTGTCTATGTTGCATTTGTGCTGTCAGATTAATTTAACAACCTTTAGCAAACATTTATTATTCTTGTTATGTTTCAGATGTAGTAACGAGGGTTGTGGATTTAGAAATGAAATTCATAGCCTGTTCCCTCAAAATAATTGAAGTTTTATGAACAGAATAGTGCATAAACAGTCTCTGTGTTAGAAGTGTTTCTTAACGATACCTGTCAAACTCCTATTTTACTTTTAAAACTGAAATTAGATAACACCTCCTTTGGGAAGCCTTTCCCAAACCCTCAGCTGATAGAACTAGTGAACAAATCACTTCTCTGTGTTCCCTATGTACATCTGTAATCTGGAGTATTGGTGGGCCTGGATGTCTCTTGGCAGACTCTGAACTCCTTGGAGACATAAATTATATTTCTGTTTTGCATCTGGAGTTCCTGACACATAGTCAACTCTCAACAAATGTCTGCTGCATTGGATTGAGGGTTTCATGCAATACTTTAAGGAAAGGTGTGTGCAATACATACTATGAGGACACATAGAAGGACATGCATCATAGCCTGTGGGATAGGGATGGTTTCTGAGAGGAGATAATGTGTAATATGATTTTTGAAGAACAAGTAGGCAAAAGATAGAGAAACTATAAGTGCAAGGTCAGTGGAAATGATAGAAAGCCTAGCCTTTTATTTGTGTAAGTAATCCAGTATGACTATGGCATAGAAACCTAGTAAAACAGCTGGAGATGATGCTGGGGAGGTAGGCAGGGGCTAGATCATTCGTATCCTCTAGTGCTTCCTGGTACACTTGGGCTTATGTCTATCACAACAATTATGTTGTTGAATTGCAATGATCTATATCTTCATAGTCTTTCTTATTAGGTTGTAAGGTATATGAAAAGCCAAACAAATTTAATTTTTATTCATATTTATATCCCAACACCCAAAAAGATGTCTTATACAGAGTAGGTGCTAAAGAAAGTTTGAGTTTTAACCCTTTGACTCAGTGCTAAATCACAAAACAAAGCAGGACTTTAGCATCTTGGTTAGTGATAACAGAAAAAAAAAAAAAAAAAGATGAAGGATATGAGGTCAATCTATTCTCCCAGTGGTTGGTATTGTATGATTTTGGAGGATTCACACAAATTGCTTGATGCTTATGGGTGAGAGCCTGGAACTGGAATTCGGGTTCTATTTTTAATTTTGTATCTGGCCAAGGTAAGAATCAATTTTGTGTGTTGCAAAATGAAGACCAAAATAATCACTAGTCCTTCCCTGGACATGCTGAGGACTTAAGTCAAATTTATATTAGAATGTCAGTGTAGTGCTGGGAGTTGAGGTTGAAACCTTTTTGATCCCATATAGTGTTTCTCTTCTTCTCTGTTTTATTTTTGTGTGGTGGCTTTTCTTGTGGTTAGGTCAGTGCATCAGCAAATCTTTGGTTTGCAATGGGGATTCTGACTGTGAAGAAGATAGTGCTGATGAAGACAGATGCGAGGACATAGAAAGTAGACGTTCCTGTGACCTTGATAAACCTCCTCCCAACGTAGAACTTACTGGAAATGGGTAGGTGCTGGACTGCCTCCTGTGGCACATTAATGGGATAGAATTCTTCATTTTGTTTTGTTTTATTACTTATTAAAGTAAGTCTAATAACAAATCACCTAATAATGAAACCTTTGACTCAGAGATCTTTGCCACATCCTGAAACAATTTTGAATTCATGTCAGTATACCTATAAATAAATATATGTGGTGAAACAGAGTGACCGATCATCTTTGAACTGTCCCAGTCTTACCACTGAAACCCTCTTAGCATCTGGGGGAAACCCTCTTACTTGAAAAAAACCTGGGTAGTCTGTTATCCTATGGGAGAAAAAAAAGGAGAAAAAGAGAGGTGGGGTTAGAGGTGGGGGTGAGAGAGAGAACTGATTAAGTGAGGTATGGCTACTCAAGAGAATGAATACAATAGAATGAGAGCAGGGGAAGAGGAGATAAAGCAGTGTGTTGTAATATTCTGGCTGAAAAGTAATTGCCCAAACTAGCTGGGAACTTTCATTTCCAACCAAAGTTGGGACAATTTTGTGTTTGCTTTTAAAAAAGAATTCTGCAGAATTTTAAAGAGTAAGACCCAAGTTAAAATTTCAAGGCTTTAGAGTGATCTATTATAAAATGATATCCAATGTGATTTTTTTTCTATAATATTTTAAAATTCGTTAACAGAGAAATGGTAAAATTACTTTAAAAAAGATACCAGTCAGCATGGTAAGAGACAATTAGTTTTTCTCCTCAAGAGTAATCATAATGCTATTTGTTTTATCCATAGATTCAATTCAAAGCTAGATATCGCCATAGATACAAATGGGTGGTGTATTTCCCAAACATGCTCTTAGGCTGAAAAGATATTTGATTCTCCCAGATATCAGTTTTAGATATTATACCAAGCAAGGGAGGTTGGATAATGTATGATATGCATTAGGACACTATTCTCTTTACTTGAGCTCTCTCAAAAAGATGGCTAACCATAAGGTATTTCAAGAATTTCTAGAGTTCTTTAATGATGCCTTTTTTAGCAAGTGCTATTTCTGGTTTTTAATTGCCTTTTCTTCTTCCTCTTCCTCCTTTTCCCTTTTCTCCTCCTCCTTCTTTAAACAGTTACAATGCACTCACTGGCCAGTTCAGGAACCGAGTCATCAACACGAAAAGTTTTGGTGGTCAATGCAGAAAGGTGTTTAGTGGGGACAAACCAGATTTTTACAGACTGAGTGGAAATATCCTTTCCTATACATTTCAGGTACTTAATTACATTGATTTTTACTTTTTTCTAATCTGTGAATTATTGCCAGAAATCATTATTTGTATGATATCTATTTTTTGGTGTTTGTTGAGAATTTACTTGTGCCCAATATGTGATTAATTCTTATAAATGTTCTTTATGGGCTTAAAAAGAGTACATATTCTTTAACTCTGGAATACAGTGTAATGGTACTTCTAACTTGTGTCATTTGAGCTGAAATACCCTCTGCTTCATTTTCATTTTGCCTGTGCTCCATGTGGCTTTAAGACCTTATGGTCTGTCCCTGTGTGGTTGTTAAAACTCAAGGCCATGCCCATGAATGGTAGGATAATTTTCTTACCATTGCTACCGAGTCATCTCACCTAAAAATGCTTTTATTTTTAAATTGTAAAATATTTTATAGATACAAAAGTGTGTGAATGTATAGACAATGCAGTGTGAAGAAAACTAAGAAAACAGATACTCGTATATGCCCATTATCCACCCTAATAAATAGAATGCAAGATCTGTCAGATGTAACACACTTTTTAAAGTTTACCAACTTATAAAAAAGGGGCATTACTTCTGTCTGACCCTGTATTACCAATGACTTAAAGGTTCCCACTTACCCCTCTCTGATCGCAACCTGGATTCCCACTGCTATTCTCGAAGCAACCACTATCTCATATTTTGTATTGATCATTTTCTTGCTTTTCTGTATATGTTTATCCTGTATGTCTTTGTTCCTAAATAAAAATTTGTAATTTAGTTTTGACTGTTTGTAGCCATTTATATAAATATCTCACATAGTATATATTCCTCTATGGATTGCTTTTCACTCAAAATTATGCTTTTGAAATTTATTCATGCTGATATAGATGGCATTTTCATTGCTGTTCCAATTTCTTTCTGATAAAAGTGTCTTGAACATTTTTGTGCATGAGTTCCATGCAAGATGAGGTAGAGTTTCTGTAGGGCACACATTTGAAATTCAGATTGGTGCCTTGTCTGTTATACACTTTACCAGGTAAAGTTTCCAACATGAATAGATCAATTTATACCCTCACCAGCAGTGTGCAAGAGTGGTCTGGCTCCACATCCCTGTCAGTGATCATCCATATTGCCTGGCATTTAAATTTATTTCACTTATGGTCTCAGGATCGATCGCCTCTGGCTCTAGGCTTCTGCTTCTTGCATGCCCTTTCTGTCATATACCCTTAAACTCATCCTGTTCCTTGACTTCAACACAAAAGCTACTCACAACAGGTATGGCTTTGGCGGAACAGTCCTGAAGATTCGTAGGAAATATAGAGGAGAAATTTTTCTGTTACAATAGTGCAAACACATTCAACAAAAACAGTTGACATCTTGCATCTTAAAATGTCTTTCCTTCCACGGTCTCAAAAACAATGAAGTTCAATCTCATCCTAATTTAGCCTGTAACTCTTTCTTTCTTTTTTTTTTTCTTCTTCTTTTTTTAAACTGATGGGGATCACTTTTATTTTGGCATAGGAAATGTTTGTCAGATGCATCAGCTGAGAGCATCCACTGAGTAGGTTCACAACCTCTCCTCTTCCTCCTAGCCTCTTTCTTGCTCTCCTCTTTCAAGATCTCCTTTCTCACTGCTTTCCTCCCTTCTTCCTAGAATGCCCACAATTTCCAATTCAGTACTCCTTATCTATTATCTCAAATTCATAAACCAAAACTATTAGGATGTTCAGATAAAAAGGCAGAAAGCAGTTCTGATTATAAATATCCTCTAACTTATAATTGAATGAATTACACTTAAGAGTTTTTGAATTATCAAAATGGAAAGTGAAACTGATCTGAAAAATTACTGTAGCTACCGATTTTTGAATATTTACTGTGGCATCTATATACTATTTTAGGCAATTTATATAGGTTTAATCCTCACAGTATCTTTGGAAGGTAATATTTTAGTATTTTATATACCGTATGTAGAAATTGAGGCCAAGAGGACTTTAGCTGTTTTGCTCCAAGTCACCAAATTAATAAGGAGTAGGTTTGATTCAATGTGTCAGGCTTTACAGCCCTTTATCTCTACTATACTTTACTCTTGCAATGCATTGTATTTAATTGCTTTTCAATTCCAAACTCCACATGGTGAATATTATCTATCGTAATTTAACCTGGAGCCAGAAGAGAGAAGGTCAAATAGTCATTTGTAGAGAATTTTTTTTCCCTTTTATTCCTAGGAGGCTGTGTTGGTAATTCTTTCATAATTTAATATCAGAGGAAGAATTGCAATTTAGAACAAATTTAGAAGGTTATAGAGCATAGGAAATAAGAAGGACGAGAATTTGTGACTTTGTTGGAAGGTAAAAATGCTGGAAGTCTGCAGTTTCACTAAAAGAGGAATAATTAAAAAACAACACAATCCTAACACTTGTTTTCCTTATTATGGCTTGGTTTTTGGACTGACATCTGAAATGCCTTTCTAGTCACTAAGTTTGAAGGTGTTTATCAGAGTGGAGGGAAATTATAGCATGTTATTGAGTGAAGCATATAGATATTTTGAGATTCCAGCCTAAGGGAAGTGAGTGGAAGCAGCAGGCTATAAATCAGTCATTAAAGTGCTAAACCCAGGTGAGGATACGGATACAGTGAATGTCCTCCATAGTTGAAATACAGGACTGCAAGAGTGTATTGAAGGTTCCACTGAGGTTGGAAATAATGAATGGATTTATAGTGACACCAAGCTGCAGTAGTGTGAGTTCCCTATAGTAGTGCTAAACAGTTTGGCTGCAAGCGCTGAACCAGGGTTGGGTTTTTGCCAGGCAAATATGACAGCAAGACATACCTAGGCAAGAAAGTTAAGTTCGCTGGCAAGAGGATGGTTGAAGCCATATACCGTGAAGCCTATAACTGCAACAGGAAGGAAGTGAAAAATGGAAGGTGCTGGTTGTGAGAAAGAGAGTCAGTAAACTGATGAACTTATTCTATGAAACCGAATAACAGATACGGTGTGATAAGGTTTGGCAGAAGGAATATTTCCTTTTTTTATGAGCACAAAGTTTACTGAGTGGAACACAAAGGTTACTAAGGTTCCTAAGATACTGTGTCCACTTAAACAAGGGCAGTACTTCTGCCAGACCCTGTAGAATAAATCAAAAGAGTAAGAGATGGTAGAGTGTAGGATCTTTGAATTTATGATTGCAGGGGAAGGATCAATCTGGGAGGAACTAAGAGGAAGGAAGAGGGTATTAATTAAGGAAAATTTGAGATCACATTACCTTGGAAACAGACGATTCTTAGTAATGTGTAGAGCAGATGGGAGTGAGGAAATGCTGAACTAAACAACTGAGAGGCTTATTTTGCATAAATTATAACAGAATTCAAAAGTTAAATCCACTACTGGATCACATAGAACATTTCAAAATAAAGTCCAAATGATTTAATGGTTTCATAGCACCTGTTTGCATCTCTGGTCCACTCTATTAGACAAAAATAATCAAGAGCCAAATGCTTTGGATTATAGTTCTTATTTATTTGCTCACTTCTTGGCTAAATGTTGACATTAAAAAAAATGGAAGATGTTTGTACATGGATATAATCTGTGAATCGTTTTTTATTTTCTTTATAGGTGAAAATAAGTAATGATTTTAATTATGAATTTTACAACAGTAGTTGGTCTTATGTAAAACATACATCAACCGAGTCTTCATCATCTAAAAAGAAAAAATTCATTTTTAGCTCTTCATCATCTTCATATAATTACAACTCAAATTCCAATAAAAACCAGAAGGAAAAGGTTAGTATGAAATATTAATTAACTTTTCCATATTTATTGGGTTAAGAGTTTTTAACATTAACAGAGATGTATTTACCAAGAGGATGAGCTTTCATTTTTTAAATAAGGCAATAATATCTTCTTCAAAGAGACAATACAGTATATTTTTTCAAAGGAACACTCTTTTCTTACTCTCTTTGATATATTTATTTATATATTTTATTTTTTTAAGATTTATTTTCATTGTTTTTTGACAGAGAGAGAGAGAGACAGAGAGAAGGAGGAGGGCCCAGAGTAGTCTCCATAGTTGACAGCATTAGTTTTCCATATAGTGCCACTCCACTGATGAGTGCAGGGCTTCACAGGGCAGAAACTGGGCCAGGAGCCTCCCACATAGGCCCTGGCAAGAACTGAACTGGGGGCACACCCCAGTTCAGTGTATGGGTCCGCCTGGGCCAGAGCCGGGATTCAATCCTTGGGCTCCAATCCTTGGGCTCCGGGGAGGCAAAGAGAGCACTCAACCCCCTGAGCCATCCTAGCTTCCCTATACTTTTTATTTTTTATTAAAGTATTTCTACTTATTTGAAAATCTAAAAAAAAAAAACCCATTATTTTCAAAACTTCTAGTTAAAACTACCCTAAATTTCTCATCTATTTGTTATATAATAATTATAATTTTAAAAATCCAATTGATATGTGCTTCCTAAATACTAATACTAAAATTGTTTTTAGAAGGTGCATCAAACTAAAAAATTTACCTGGAAACTATGTAATTGTTACCAACAAATGTCACCCCAATAAATTTAACAATAAAAAAAAAACAAACTAAAAAATTTAAAACACTTTATTACCTTTGAGATACTAAAATTTTCATATGAGGAAGTTAAAAGTTATTTTAAGATATGTATATATATATATATATATATGTATGTATAAAAATATATATATACATATATATATACATACATACATACATACACACACATACTTTTTTTTTTTTTAAGGTGTTAGTGGTCTGGATAGAAGATCAATCCAGCCACAATATTCCCCCCTGCTTTTTTCAAAATTTTGACAGAGAGAGAAAGAGAGAGACAGAGAGAAGGGGGAGGGCCCAGAGCAGTCTCCATAATTGTACGCCATCAGTTTTCCATATAGTTTCATTCCACACAGATGGGTGGGGGGGGGCCACACAGGGCAGGAACTGGGTGGGGGCCTCCCACATGGGAGGAACACCGCCTCAGTGCCTTGAGGCAGGGGCCAAACCAGGGGGCAAGAGTCAAACTGGGGGCCTCCTGCTTGGGAGGCACACCCCAGTTCAGCATATGGGTCTGCATGAGCCAGGGCCTGGATTTGATCCTCAGTTCCCGGGGCTGCAAAGCCAGTGCTTAACTCCATGAGCCATCCCGACTTTCCCTAATTTTTTGTTTCATGACTAAGAAGCTGACTGTGGAAATATGAGCTGTAAAGACATTTATCATCCCCATATTATATTGTTCACATAAGTTAGGATTTGTATCATTATAGATACTTAAGTATTTTTTTTATTAACTGTTAAATTTATTGGAATGACACATAGGTTCCAGGTATAAAATTCTACATTACATCGTCTATGTATTGCATTGTGTGCTCACCACCCAGAATCAGCTCTCCTTCTATCACTATATAGCTCTCAGATATTATTCCTAGGTGGAATTTCAAAAATTCCTTAGGGTGCCTTAAGTGAGTGGGCCCAGAAGAGATGTAATTATGCATCTAAAATAAAAATTTTTATATTCTGGGTTGGAGGTGGAAGTTGATGAAGATGGCACTTGATGGAGATAATGGACCAGGAAACTAAAACTCCTTATACTCCTTCTTCCCACAGAGTTATCAATTGTTGGTTATTCAGAACACAGTGGAAGTGGCTCAGTTTAACAATAACAATCCAGAATTTTTACAACTCGCTGAACCCTTCTGGAAAGAACTCTCCCACCTTCCCTCTCTGTACGACTACAGTGCCTACCGAAAACTAATCGATGAGTATGGAACACATTATCTGCAGTCTGGATCCTTAGGAGGAGAATACAAAGTTTTATTTTATGTGGACACAGAAAAAATGAAAGCAAGCGGTAGAGTATTTAAAAAATGTTATATAAAAATCTTGAAGGGATTGTAATGAAGAAGAAATAACATGTAGCTAACTTCAATTCAGAGCTTTAAAATAGGAGAAATAGAAATTAAATTATAAAAGAATCTCAAACTGCAAGAATCCGTCATACTCTACTCAAAATCTTACAAGCTCTAAGAAAAGCCTGCCTTCCATATTCTTTTAGACAGTACTGTGAAATGTGAATTAAGCCATCCTCATTATTGGCTTTCTCCAGAGAGTATTCATTGGATTTTTAGAATACTTTTTAACCTTTTTTGTTTCTCAGATAAAATAATATTCCTTGAGGAAAACTAAATTACTGTTATTTGCAGAAATCAAGATGTTTTACAGAGACATTTTATTTACCTCTGTTTTTTAACATTACATTCCTTAAAAAAAAATTTGCTCTGGATATCACAAGTTTGCTTTCTACCTAATACATGTAACAATAGCTTAAATTTATTGTCTGCCTTCCTTACAACAGGCGAGTTGTATATGTCAGCATTGATAATCCCTATTACTCCTGAGATAGCTACTGTAATTCTTGTCTTATATACTGAGAAATGGAGACTCAGGGCTATGAGAGGACTCATCAAAGGACTAAAATTACATAAGAAAAATATATGAGGAAAATATGTTTTCTCATTTTATACCCTCCTTTTAAGAAATGCATTTTAAACTGAGTAGAAATTGTCACATACTAAGCTTATGAGTCAGGGGAAGGAAATGTTAGAAACTATAGATGTTGAAGATGTTAAAGATGGAGGCAGTAGAACTAGAGGTTTTCTGAATTAATTACTGTAGAAGTGGAACTCAACTTTTGGGATCTCCAGTAGGTGGGCTGGGGGTCATTACATGCCTACTTTTATCTATTTGCTTGAGAAATGAACTGTGGATGGGTGAAAGATACCACTCTTTGGGATATTTAATTTCTGCCCCCTCCACTGTTTCATACAGAAATCATCCCCATATCCTTCTATATCTGGTCAAAGCTAATAGAAACCAATATTTGTAGAACCGTTTGAAAGTAACTTTCAGACACATGGCATCAAACATGATGCTTCATTTCTAAATAGATGCATGTGTCTGTTATGTATTTTGTTTAATAACAGACATCAAATAGCCCTCTTTCTGAACCTTGACTCTTCTAGAGCACTTGAAAACGTTCATATCATATTACTCTTAATTAGATGAGCGCAATAGTGGGAAACAACCTCTTAAATGCAATCTCATACCTGGCTACATCTCAAAGGTCTCCAACAAATGCAGGAATTAAGCACATTTTAATTTTTTTCCTCCTAGGTCTTCATTCAATAACTATGAAGTCATGTTCTGCTTCAAGTATGAATTTTCTTTTTAAATTCTCAAAGAGCAAATGCAAGGAACTGGAAGATGCCTTAAAATGGTCTTTAGGTAAATGAAAAGGGGACAACTCGTATGCATTACAACCTTCACCTCCACCTCTCTCTGTTGTAGTTAATTCCTGGTAACCAAGGGGCTTTGAAATTTTAGCAGGTGTCCTATTTGGTTATTTTTATATATGTATATATTTTTATATATTTGGTTATTTTTGCTTCTGATCTCGATTTTATACATCATGGCATATAAAATGATACCCATGAAGAGTGGAAAGCTCACTGGGTATCTCCTGTGTACCACTAATAAGTACTCAGTATACACCACATTTGTCTCCTATGGTGACAGTTGGCAAACAAGCCTAGACAAATGACATCACTGGGAGAAGATTCAGGTCCATGGTGACATGGATGCTAAGTGAAGTTTTCGGTGCATCTGTTGGTGATGGTGGTAGAGCAGTGGGGAACAGGGTGTGCTAGTGTTTGAGTGCTTGAAGAAAGACCTAGGAAAGTGAGCTGATTTGATTCAGATTGTGTCTAGATGCCATGTTAAAGAGTTTGAATTTCATTCTGATGGAAGGGCACCATTAAAGGATTTAATAAAGGGAGTGATTGAATAGAAGGTTACAAGGATAAAGTTGTAGAGAAAGAAGAGAGACTGAGAAGGAATAGTCTGATAGAAGAACCAGAAAAACATCAGTAACATGGAAAGTAAAGGAGAAAGAGTTCCTTGGAGAGAAATGCTTGAGAGCAGATAATAGGAAAAGGACTAAATGTTCTTCATTAAATTTGGCACTTACCACTTAATTGCCTTAAAATAAAGAGATTCTTTTTTTTTTTTTTTTTAGAATT
>PVKE010017133.1:7844-31227 GCA_004027555.1 Craseonycteris thonglongyai
TCTCTCTCTGTCAAAAACAATAAAAAATAATAAACAAAAATAATTTAAAAATAATAAATTTATTGTACAAATTATATACACACAAACATATATACAAATGTTAATACAAAGTAAATAAAAAACACATGTATAATAAAATCATTTAAAAAAACATAAAAGAAAACATAAAGAAAAACAATCTGTCAGTGTGATCTTTGGCGTTGCATTTCATTGGCCAGTGCCTCGTAATTAGGAGAGTACAATGACAACCCTGTTAGCAAACAATTATTAAGATGTTCATCGGTAAGTCGAGATCTATATCGTGATTTTATTAAATTCGTGTTCGAAAACAAAGATTCGCATAAATACATTGACCCGAAAAACGATTAGATTTTATATGCCGCTTTTTTTTTTTAATGGGAACCTTTCTTTGTCGACTATGTTCCATAAGTCCTCTGATATTAAGGATTTTAGCAAAATATCGTGCTTAAGGTTCAAAATCTCTAACTCTAATTCTTCTGCTTTCCCCTGAACAAGGTCTGTAATACATGCGGTTAGTTCTATTACATTTATTTGGCAAGTAAAAGGATTGATACAGAAGGAGACAATTGGCTCGATACTTGTAAACTGCAGAATCTCTCTTCAAACTGTTTTTGAAGCACTTGCAGGGTCTCAATAAATAATGACACATTTAATTCATTGTTACCTAGCATTTTTCTCATATATGGGAAGTGCACAAGAGACTTGATATGCAGATGTGATATCAACAAAGTCAATTTCGCTTTCAATGCGTTTACAGAGCTTATCATTTCAGCTGTATTTCTGTCTTTTCCCTGCAACTCCAAATTGAAAGAATCTAATTTTTCCATGGTGTCAGCAAGAAAACCCAAATCCACCAGCCAGCAAGAGTCTGTTAGTTCATCCTAATTTTCATTTTTATCATGTATAAATGTTTTTATTTCTTCAATTAAGTTCACAAGTCTTGTAAGAACTTGACCTTTACTGAGTCAACGCACTTCAGTATGCAGGATGAGATCGGGTTCTTTATCTTCAGTATCTTCTAACAGGGCCTTGAAAAGTCGGTGTTGCAATGGAGCTGCTCGAATAGAGTTGATTCTCTTTGTGACTATTTTCATAACATGTTCAAAGGGCAGTATTTGACAACACAAAGCTTCCTGATGGATAATATAGTGGTAGCACATAAAGTTTGAAAATGATTCATCTTTCCTGCAAAGGGCAATCAATCCTTTGTTTTGACCAACCATTGCTGGTGCCCCATTGGTAGTTATTGCAGACAACTTATGCAAAGGCATGTTTATCGACCTGGCGTATGTTCTGAAAGTTTTATAAATATCCTCACCTCTCCTCTGTCCTTTTATTGGTAATATTTGCAACAGCTCCTCTTTTACTGTGAAGTTACTAAATACCATTCTCACCATAACTGCCAACTGTGTGGTATCTGATATATCTGTTGACTCGTCAAATTGCAGAGAGAAGCAGTCACATATTTCCAAGTCAGTCTTTAGCTGAGTTTGCAAGTCTTTTGAAATTGCGTGTATTCTTCTTGTGACTGTGTTATTTGACAACTGTAGGTCTGTATCGCCGACATAATCTCATGCTTGTTAGAATATTCCTCAAACAAACAATCAGCAGCAGTCAGAAATGCTTCTTATAACAATTCACCATCCTGGAAAGGTATTTTCTTCTTTGTGAGGATGTGAGAAATTTTGAAAGAAGCAATGGTTGCCTTTTCAGATTTTTCCACATGTCTAGTGAAAACAGTCTGTTAAGTAGTTAAACTTCATTTTAGTTGATTTATTTTTTTCTTTCTTACTTCAAATTTAAGTGGTATGACTTGTCTGAAAGTGACGTTCAACATTATGTTTTTTCGGCACTGCAATACTACTGCCACACAACAGGCAAATGCATTTACCTTTTCAATTAATGAAACAATATGATTCCTCCCAGTCTGTGTTAAAATTATAGGTTCGTTTTCTCTTATTTGGTCCACTCATTTTAGGACTAAAAAAATAAAAATAAAAATCGTTATAAAACTACAATATCATATCAAATTGCCACCATAATAATAGACTACCTACCTCGCTTTTAGTTCATTTAAAATCGAATCTATCAAAACACTGTGATCCTAGCTAACCGTCACGACCAGATCAGTCCAGCAACCGCAATCAAAATGGCAACTTGGCGTCTCCCGGTTGGGGGGAGGAGAGTTTAAAGAGGCAGCGGCTAAACAAGACACGACATGTACAAAGGCGAAAGCTAGGGACAAACTTATACATACGATATCGCAAACATACCAACAAATATAATAAACCTGTGTAGATACTCAAACAATATTTTAAAATTCTAATAAATGTATAAAAATAAATTATAGTTTTACTTAGTGTTTATGAAAAACTTCTGATGCAGTCAAATAATGGTGGGCACACACAAATGGGGCCGCGGGCGCCATGGCTCCCGCGGGCATGGGGTTGGGAATCCCTGCTTTATACAATCAACTAAAGTGGCCTACTTATTCCTTTATTTACCCTTTTCTTCTGGCCTTGTTGATAGGACTTTAGTCTACTCTTACAATAGAATGATATAGGTAGTAGAAATTCTGTAAAAAGGTATTATTGTTTTGTAAAACATACCATGCCCAATTGTGTAAATTAATTATAGGTTGCCTTAGCTATTTTTTTGCTTGCATTTAAAATCTTTAATATTCTTCAAAAATTTAAACAAAATAATTTTTATATAAAAATTCTTAATGTATTCTTTTTACATGGCTACAGTTCATTGTTTGGGATATAGCTAGCATGGATGAAAATATAAATCAGACTTGAAGTTAAAATATCGTATATAGCCTACATATGAAATTTATGAAACCTAGTTAATGATCAAAATATAATTTAAAATTTTAAAACTATAAATGTATGTCAAAGAAAATTTAGTAACCAATCTTCTGATGCATTAATCTTAATCTTCTCAAATTATTATGTCTTCCAGACTGCTCATTGTTTCAAATCTTGAAAGGTACTTAAGAGACATTTTTTAATGTTTTTTTCCTCTCAGAAACAGAGATACATCTTATAGAAACTAAATTGAAGTATAAAATGTTAAACTTTGTTTTAAAAACTTGGACCTTCAGAATGAATATGAGGGGAAGCTGGGACGGCTCAGTGGTTAAGCACTTGCTTTGCAGCCCTACAGACCAAGGATTGAATCCTGGCCCAGACTGTGTGGAACCCATATGCTGAACTAGGGTGTGCTTCCCATACTGAAGGCCCCCAGTTCAGTTCTTGTTCCTTGGTTTGGCCCCTGGCTCAAGGGGGCCCACCTCCCATGCAGGAGGCCCCAGCCCACTTGTGTGGAATGAGACCATGTTGAAAACTGATGATGTACAGCTATGGAGACTGCTCTGGGCTCTCCTAATTCTTTCTATTTCTCTCTGTTTCTGTTTATCAAAAACAATAAAATGAATCTTTAAAAAAAAAACGAATATGATTTTTTGATTTCATGTAAGTCCATAAAAAGGAAACCATATAATGCTAAAAATTGCAAATCATATTTGTAGGTCTCTTTTAGGAGATATATTGGATTTAGTCCAAGGTTTAAGATGAATGTCTTCAGGTTAGCACTACTGTGAGTATCACATCTCAAGTTCAATACAATAGGAAGAGTTTAGATAGTCATAAAAGTTGAATATCTAACCCAAAAGTCTATTTTTCTTAATTAAATTTTCATGGACATATACATTTAAATAAAATGTTGAGAGAGAAAAAATTTAGGGGAGTATTTTTTTTTTAAGATTTATTTTATTGTTTAAGAGAAGGTGGGAGATGGGGAGGGACCATAGCAGTCTCCATAGTTGTACATCATTAATTTTTTTTTTTTTTTTGACAGAGAGAGAGAGAGAGAGAGATACAGAGACAGAGAAAGAACTGAACTGGGGGAGCTCCCAGTTCAGCATATGTGTCCACACGGGCCAGGGCTGGGATTCGATCCCCGGTCCCCTGCGCTGCGAAGTGAGCACTTAAACCACTGAGCCATCCCGGCTTCCCCCACATCATTAATTTTGACATAGTTTCATTCCACATAGATGGATGTGGGGCCACATGAGGCAGAAATAGAACTGGGGACCTCCTGCATGGGAGGTAAGAAACTTTGCTGCTATGACATTCCAGTGGTTGCCAGCTGCACTACAATTAAGCACATGAGTTTGCATGGGCTGGGGTCAGGAACCAAACCCTGGACCACACAATTGTGAGGCAAGCACTCAACCACGGAGCTATCCAAGCATCCCCTGTAGGGGAAATATTTCTGATTTGTATAAAAATATGATGAAAAATAATTCATTTTCCCTAGTATGACTTAAAGATCATATGTTGGATGGTTAAACTATGATGGTAAACTAAATTTATAGCAACTATCTAAATTTATTTTAGTCTGAGTAAATCATGTAACTTTTTGATTTATTCCTATGAATTATATTCAATCCTGTTTTATGGTGGCTTTCCCTGACAATGAATAAGAGTTGGCCTCTTAAAACTTTTCCTGTGAGTGTTACCATTTATCCTCTAAACAGTTATGGGTGTTTTCACCACACTAGTACGTGAATCATTTTTTTTATTTTTATTCCAAATAGCGATGAGTATAAAGCATTGTTTAATCTGTTAAATACCTATAAAAATGTCTTCCCCTAGAAAATGCATTCCGTTATTAAAAATTATTATCCATAGATGCAAAACAAATACCATAATTTTAGAATGATACAATGTGGCATCTAATGAAAAGGCTTTGTCAAGTAAAAAGTATCAGAAAGGCCTAGTCCAAACCCTGTTTCAAACTAGCTCTGTTACATTGAGCAAGTTGTTTTTCATTTCTTGCCATTTCATTTTTCTATCTATAAACTAACATAGATATTATTAACATTTCCTTTCAGCTCTAACATTGTGTGCTTCTTGATGATTTGTAATTAACTTTTAAATTGAATGCAAGGTATTCAAGTAAACTAACCGTAGAATAAATTGTGGCATAGGAGTATGACTGTATTTATTATCAAAACAGTGATACATTTGAACTATGGGATTTATTCTATTGATGTAATACAACTCGATTCATATGCTGCTGAAATGCAATATAAAAATATATAAATATACAAGGAAGAGGTTAACTAATCACCTGGTGTGATATAATGGATAGACATTGTAAATTCATTACATTTTCAAAGGCTTCATTTGCCAGCCTGTTAGCAAATATATGAACTATGATAAATAAGCCTAAGGGTAAGCCTTGATCTTGTCTACTGTTGTAAATTAGCTTATCAACAATTCACACTAATCCAGTAATGTCAGTGAAAAATAAATCAGTCTATGCATTAAATTTTGTTATGAAACATTAGAAGCTTTCTAATGCTGAAATCATACTTAATTTTTAATGACATAAAATAAACTTAAAGAGTGTGTCATGAAAATATAATGGTTTATGTGCTCATATTTGTGCCTCAATTAGCTTTATCGCTGGACATAAATCCACTTTAATCTCACAATTTCAAATTTCAAAACTCACCTTTCATAAAATGAAAGTCAAATAAAAGCAATTGAAAGTAAAGAAATATACAAGGAAGGGTTGCAGAGTACTAGGAAAAATTGAATCAGAAAGAAGTAAAAAGTGACTAGTATGATGAATGAAATGCTGGAGTGTTTGCAGAAATGAAGCGTGTGTGTGTGCGCGTGCTTGCACATACCCATATACATCTAAACATATTTAATTTACATGTTTATATTACATTAGAATACCTATTATGAACAGAGGAGATACCCAGAACTAGAAGTCACAAAGGGAGTTTATTCTAAGAGTCACAGCCAGAGACAGAGAAGCAAGGGAAATTATTTCATCACCTGTAAAGCTCTGTGAATCCCAGTGGTTCATGAAATGGTATGTATTCATAGCCCTGTGGATGAACAAGGGATATCTCAGCATTGTTCAGAATAAAACCTGAACTTAAATGGTCCACCATTATGGTGGTGGGCACCTACTATTCACGTTTCTCAAGAGAAACAGTGTGATTGCATCTACTTCCAAAAGAAACAATAGCAGTGATAGCCAAAACTTTTATGCTGCTTATTGAAGTTTACTGTACAACACAAGTAGTTCTAAGAATATTGTGTTCATTGAATTAACACCAGTTTTGTGAGGCAGGCACTTTTATTATTCTGTCATATTGTTGAAAAAACTGAGGCACAGATTGATTAAATAATTTGCCCAAGGTCACACAGAGGGAGTTAGAATGTAAATTTAGGCATCTGACTCTTAGGTCTATGCTGTCAGCCTCTATGTCTATATTGCCTCTTTAAGCCTACCTCATTTATGCAATGTTTTCTCCTATCAATACAGCATAGTGGTTAAGGATGCAGGCTCTGCATTTGCTGTGTCTGGCTTTAGATCTCAGGTCCCCTATTCATCTACTCCAGACATAGATGCTGTGACAACTGTATGTACTTCAGCTTTCTAGTGTTTAAAATGGATAATAACGGGACTTTATAGAGATGCATAAGAATTAAATGCAGTAGTGCATACAAAGAACTTGCATGCCTCGCCTCATCAATAATGTCAACCAGTGCCTGAGATACAGCGTTGCTTCTGCTTAATATATATTTTATGCATGAGATAAAGTGACTTTATGAAGAAAGAACTATTGGTGGCTGCTTTCTTAGACAAAGATGATGAACATATCAGGCATTTATAAATCTCCATGAGTGATGATAATCCATTCCTGCTTGCCTAAATGACAAGATCAAGAATTTTGAGTGAATTATTGAGTTTACATATTTAAAATGAAAACTACTGTCTTTTGACCTTCTTCTCACTATTGTTGTCTTTCCTTTATATCCTACTTATAATTTAATGAAGGTTAGCTCTTACCATTTGAAAACTTAAAAAAGAGAAAAAATGAAATAGCATTTGCCAATCTCAGCAAATATCTTTAAAATGCTGGAAAGAGAGTAGCATTTCACTTCCAGAACTGGAAGGTAGAAATGGAAGTAACAGAGAACCAGTCTCAGGTTTTTTGTGTTTATTTTTGTTGTTGTTGTTGTTTTGTTTCTGTCAGCATTCCATATGGCTGCAAGACTCCAGAGACTAGTCACCACCCTAGAGAATGGAGAATGTCTGCAATGTATAGTGAAATAGATAAGACTCTAAGTCAGTCTTAATGTCTACAAAGTGAAATCAAGCTCCTAGATCCAAAGAGCCTAGTTGGCAACACTCTGAGGTGAGAACAAAGCTGAACTAACTAAGTGCTCCATCTCTCAACCCATCTACCAGTAAACCAAATCAGCTACTGCAAGGACTACTCAAATAGCTAATGCTCTGGAGCATTTGTTCAATTTCAGAGCCTAAAAAGCCTTGAGAACAGTTCAGGACCATCAGTAAGGTACACCTTGACCAGAACTGGGCATTTATTTGTTGACTGATTACTCTTTATTGCATGGTGAGGTTTTTGGGTTTTTTTCTACCCACTATGGTACTTCCTCACTGTAGTGATTTCATTCTTTCAGAATGTCTTTATGGTATGTGGTAGCTTGTGTTTTTCAAAGATGGCCACAGTAATAGGTTGATGCAAAAGTAATTGTGGTTTTAGACCTGTGAATTTTAAATTATTATAATTAGGCTCAAACACATCTTTATTAATCAAAATAGGAACCATTACAATCAGCATATTTTTGCCAATGAGAAATAAGTTTTTTACTCCTGTAGCATAAAAATCCATGCTTAGGGATTCATCAAACTCTTGTAAAGCAGTTTCTGCATCCTCCTGGTTGTGGAAGTATTTTCTCTGCAAAAAGTTATTGAGATGTTTGAAGAACTGGTAGTCGGTTGGTGAGAAGCCATGTGAATATGGCAGATGAAGAAAAATTTTATAGTCTAATTCGTTCAATTCTTGAAGCACTGATTGTATGAAGTACAATTGGGCATTGTGGGGAATTGGTACCTTTCTATTGACCAATGCCAGCTGCAGGTGTTGCAGTTTTCAGTGCATCTCGTTGATTTGCTAAGCAAACTTCTCAGATGGTATGGTTTTGCTGGGATTCAGAAAGCTGTAGTGGATCAGACTAGCAGCAGACCACCAAACAGTGACCATGACGTATTTTTGGAGTAAGTTGGATTTGGGAAATGCTTTGGAGCTTCTTCTTGGTCCAACCACTGAGCTGGTCATCACCAGTTGTCATATAAAATCCACTTTTCATCCTATGTCACAATTTGATTAAGAAATGGTTTGTTGTTGCACAGAATAAGAGAAGACAATACTTCAAAACAATGATTTTTTGGATTTTTGGTCAGCTCATGAGGCACCCACTTATCAAGCTTTTTCACTGTTCCAATTTGCTTCAAATGCTAGAGGATCATAGAATGGTCCATGTTGAGTTCATGGGCAACTTCTAACGTAGTTGTAAGAGGATCAGCTTCAATGATTGCTCTCAATCAGTTGTTGTCAACTTCTGATGGTCAGCCACTACACTCCTCATTATCAAAGCTCTCGTCTTCTTTGCAAAACTTCTAGAACCACAACTGCACTGTATATTCATTAGCAGTTCCTAAGCCAAATGTGCTGTTGATGTTGTGAGTTGTCTTTGCTGCTTTATGACCCATTTTGAACTCAAATAAGAAAATCACTCGAATTTGCTTTTTGTCATTTCCATAGCCCAAAATAAATGTAAAATAAACAGCAAGTAATAAGTTATTAGCAAAAAAAAAACCATAAAGTGAGAAATGCACATTAAAATGATGTATAACATAACCACATTTATTTCAGAATGTATTCCCATATCAAACAGCAAATTTCAACAATACAAAAACTGCAATTATGTTTGCACCAAATTATAGCTCATGTCTTCCACAATGTGATCTTCTCACCTTTTTTTTACCCCACAAAGAAGTGGAGACATTGATCTACTCTTGTGGGTCTGGGAAAGCGCTGTGTCTTCTTTGATCAATAGGACAAACAGAAT
The DNA here is from genome assembly GCA_004027555.1 of Craseonycteris thonglongyai. NCBI lineage: Eukaryota > Metazoa > Chordata > Mammalia > Chiroptera > Craseonycteridae > Craseonycteris > Craseonycteris thonglongyai. The sequence continues at coordinate 16,835 of PVKE010017133.1, forward strand.
TAACACTGGGCCAGTTTTACTGCCTCTTGGAAGCCAGCTACCCTGTAAGAAATATGGTTTCCCTGAAAATGCCATATTGTAAGACCTTGGAAAAGCCCTGGAATACAAAATGCTGTGTAGAAAGAGAAAGAGAAGAATACAAGAGAACAACAGGCTGGGGAGAACTAAGATGTCAGATATACATATCATGCCAGGAAATAATAGTGTTTTCACATCTCTGCTCAGTATGGGCTTTACAAATAAAGATCATGGGGTGTTGGGGAGGCAGGACAGCGACCTTGAACAGAGAGCAGCAGAGAGATTTAAAGATTTATCTCCCCAGGGTCTTTTCTCTACATTGCATATGGTAATGGACCTAGAGAGCTTCCTCTCCCCAGAGAGAATTTTATTTCTTTGATTCAGTCTCTGACTCTGCAGAGGAAAGAAGGACTAAGCTGTGCCAGCTGTTTTTAAAAGCTCCAATAATTAATAATTTCTAATTCTTCTCCTTTGGTACAACCCCCTCAAAACACACAGATTATATCTCACCCTCACTGTATCACCTGGTAGGGGATAGGGGTGTGGTGATCTAAAGCTAGCATCATCATGTGAGTAAATGATCAGTCTGTTATTTGGAAATCTCATGTTGCCTCTAAGGATTAATAAATTGATACATAAAAATGTAACAATTTGAAATCATTTTGAAAGTGGACTCCCCAGCCCCAGCTGCTCCAGTCGCCACTATCTGGGTCAGAGTCAAACCGCCCCTCTGACTCCTTTCCCTTTCCTTACCCACAGAATCATGTTCAAGATGAAATGGTTGTTTTAAACTACTAAATTTTGAGGTGGTGTTTTACACAGAAATAACTACTTGTAAAACAGTGGATAGTTTGTCTTAATGTTATCTTTGTACTGTTGCCTTATTGTTGAAACATTCCTTTTTACCACTTACTTTAAAATAGTACATTTTTTGTTTACTAATTACCAGGTTTACACAAAAGAAATTTTGTAATGCAACAAACCATTTCACTCTGTTTAATCGAACCAGGAAGTAAGAACTGAACTGGGTGCCTCCCACATGGGAAGCACATCCCAGTTCAGCATATGGGTTTGCACAGGCCAGGGCAGGGATTTGAAACTTGTTACCTGGGGCTGCAAAGCAAGAGCTTAACCTGCTGAACCATCCAGCTTCCCCTTCTGATATTTAAAAGTGAATATTTTAATTTGTCTTCTAACAGATACTTTTTAAAGACTTTTTTTTTTTTTTTTTGGACAGAGAGAGATACAGAGACAGAGATAGAGAGAAGGGGAAGGGCCCAGAAAAGTCTCCATAGTTGCACATCATTGGTTTTTCCACATAGTTTCATTTCACAGGTGGGCACGGGGCTGCACAGGGCAGGAACTGGGCCAAGGTCTCACCCCAGTAAGAAACAAACTGGGGACACTCCCCAGTTCAGCATGTGGGTTTGCATGGGGCTGGGACTCGATCCTTGGTCCCAGGGGCTGCAAAGTGAGCGCTTAAACCACTGAGCCATCCTGGCTTCCCCAGACACTTTTTGATGTTTAAGTAAAATTACGGTTATCCTTCTTTCTCTTTAAATTTCACACGTTATTTTTATGTATTCATGCATGTATGAATATTGATATGTATGAATGTAGACAAGTATATATATTCATTTATTCACATGTTTATTTATGAGTGTGTTTGTTTATTTATTAATAGAGTAATGCCTATGGTTTGTCATTTCCAAGTGAATGTGATACAACTTGCAACAAGATTACATATACATATGTATTTTGACAAATGATTATGAGTTCAAAATGATAACAAGGCCATCTTTGAGTAAAGTCACTAGAGGCATGGATATTTACATAAAATATGATAGGGTGTAAAAATCTAATAGGACCCAGAAATTAATATAAATGTCAGTTGCCATTGTTTGCACATGTGACAGTTATATTACCTTGTTTACCTGAACAATATTCTATTATTAAAGTGCTATTCCACTGAAGAAATCAGTTGCATAGGTTAAAAATGAAAAGTTGTAACCATTATCAGTGAGTTTAACAGTGTCAAATTTTTCTCGGGGCTTTAATTGTCTTGTTCTAGGAATTTTGAGGAGACCACATGAAAGTTATTTCAAAGTTCCTTCAACTAAAAACTAGAAGAAAGGTTTATTCAGGAATAAAGCTGTATAATTCATGGATCATTTTTCTTAGAGAGGATTGATAGGTAAATAGAATGAAAAAGAGTTATCAACAGAAGTAGATTCCTGAGAAAGTGATAGAGAAAAAATGAGTGGGAGGACGTGAAAGGTATGATATTTCATACCTTTATATTTTATATTTCAACTAAAAATTGACCTTAGGAAAATTAATTCTTAAAGTAGACAATTTCTTTTACAGGAATCCAATATTTGGCCTTAGTGAGTAAAACTAGTACGAATACCTGATGATCAGCTATGTTTTTTAAGGGATAATTTAATTTTAAATCAAGAAAGACATTTTGAATAAGGATGGTAAGAAATTCAAAATTGAAAGGTTGTTATAATTTGGAAAGACCAGCTTTCGGAGGTTCTTAACATTGGATTTATGCAAACTCATGTGATATTAAATTTTTTGAAAAAGTTTTATATATCTTTCAATAGATTCTTGATCTGTCTGAGTCAGAAATAAAGACTCTCCACAGATTTCTTCAAAATAGCAAAGTCAGGGATGCCAAGATGGCTCAGAGGGTCGAGGGCTCATCTTGCAGCCCTGGGGTCCAGAGATTGAATCCTGGCCCTAGCCTGTGTGGACCTATATGCTGAACTGAGGTGTGCCCCCAATTCGGCTCTCACTGGGGCAAGCCTCCTATGTGGAGGCTCCTGGTTCGGCTCCTGCCCCAGGCATGTTTTCCATATGGGAGACCCCCTCGCAGGTTCCTGCCCTGCTTGTCTCTGCACCCATCTGTGGAATAAAACTATGCAATAAAAAATTTAAAAAAAGCTAGTGACGTGCAACCATGGAGACTGCTCTGGGCCCCTTCCCTTTTCTCTATCTCCCTCTGTCTCTCTCTGTCTCTCTTTCTTTGTCAAAAACAATAAATAAAATAACTCAAAGTCAGTGAGCATAAACATGGTAAGCTTTATAAATGAACCACTTCCCTTTTAGCTCTACTTTCTAATGCTAAAGATCAAAATATGCAACTGTGAACCATAAATTTCCTTTAAAATATCAATTATATACATAAGTTTTTGTACTCAAAAGACAAAATGGGAGTCATTAACCAACACTTCTCATATTTCATTTTTGCCTATCCTAGGAAAGCCAGGGATTTTTATGTAATACCACACATACACATTGCTGTACCAGTTTTAACCAATAGAGAGAAGCCTCGTTTCAACGGTGATGGTCCCTCCTATGAAAGTGTTTAATTATTATAGAGACACGGAATGTTAGAAAAGATTTACCTACGTTTCTTGAGGTAGGGCTACCATTACTGAATTGTGTTGACGAATCTGCTGTCAGATCAGTTATTGTTAAAATAAACAAATGAAAGGAGCTGCTGAAACATTTATTTTCCACAAGTATGAACACTGAAACCCAATTTCAATGATTGCAACAAGTTTAATGTTATGATGCTTTTGTTTAAAGGGCAAATTTCTTCAATAAAACTGAGTGACTTATTCCTAGCAAATGCTGAATATGGTCCAATGAGTTATTAGTCTCTTCACAAAAATAACAAATTAGTGTTTAATATATAACTACAATCATGTTTTTTGCAAGGCCTATGGTGGATAAGAATATTATGTTCTTACATTAAATACTTAATACAACCCACTAATAGCCCAAACAATATTAGGTTCATATAGAGCAGGGGTGTCAAACTCCATTAAAACACAGGCCATTTGGTGCAAGAGGCAAGATTCACGCGGGCCACATCACATTTACAAACGTCGCTGGAACTGAGTCAGCATGTTTATACACGCCCACAGGCCCCCGGGAAAGGCATTAGGCTACGTGTATACTCGTCTTCAGTACTTAAAGGGTTAACGAGGGAATTGTGTGTACGGTATTGCCTCGATCTCCCCTAAGCACTATTTTCTTTGTAATAATTTTTTCTATTTTCATTTTATTTCAGAGCATCCTTGGCCACAAAAAATTACCTCGGGGACTGCATGCGGCCCAACGGCCACCAGTTTGACACCCCTGATATAAAGAATTACTTGGATATTTTAATAAGGCCATGTCATTAGGTTCAATATATCTTGTTTTGGCTAAACACTACAAATGCCACCTGGGTACAGAGAATTTTAGACTTTTATTACTTAATTTAAATAAATAAGTATTTTCCTTCATCTGTTCTTTTTTATTGTGATCAAAATTTTGCTTGCAGGAACATTTCATTTTCCTCATTTTCTTTCATAACTTCAGAACAGATTCGAAGTTGTTTTGCGTGTAATGTTTTCTTGTAAAGTAATATTATTACTCCATCAGCACTCAGTGGGCAAACATTTTTCAACATTCCTCTTTTAATTAACTTGTCTTACAAACAAAGGCTACCAGATGAACACAATTTATCCACAGCATGTATTTTCAGCTAGGAGGCAGATAATTATTGCTCACTGCAGAAATAATGTTCTCCTACATGCTCATGTAAAACAAACTTTAAATGTCATTTTACAGCGATAAAGATTACACAGCACAGGAGTGTCTTAAGAGATGACAATTACCCAGAGGAACTTCTCATTAACCTGAAGGTCAGAGGTGAGAAATGATCACCTTCTCTAGCTAACACAAACCTAAATTGCCCTCCTCTAAATGTAATGTCCTCATAATCACACAAGTTGGGAGAGCAAAAACCAAACAGTTATTGTGATACATTTCTAAGTGAAATTATACACTGTGGGAAGTGACTTGGTATCTGCAACATTACAGATTTGGTTTGGAGACCAAAACAGAGGAATAAAGAGGCTCTAGAAGGGAATTGCCTCCTTTTATAAACCAGTGGTAGCTTGGCAACGTTTAACTGTATTGTTTCAATTAATCACATCAATTGCAAACTGATTCTTAAACATTAAAGAGAAAATTGTGCTTTCAAACAGAGTGCCTCAAGTCTGCCAACAGTGCTCAGCTGTATTATGGCATTTCAGGGATGTATATGAGAGCAGGAAACACTAGAGAAGATCATGATTACTCACTTTTAAGCTGTAAATTAATTTCCTCAGCTGTGAAGTTCTTAAACATCTTTTGCAAAGCTAGGTCATTTGTTTCTTGAATCTAATCATCTAGTATTCCCCTAAAGTTACAGAGTTTACTTTAGTTTGAATTAAGTCCTACACAGATAAGTCATCCAAGGAAACAACACCCTGCTTCTTTCATTCTAGTACTCTATAAATTGTAAGACAAACGATCATTTCCACAAAGAACATGAAAAGCAAAGAAATACAATCTAACTACACACATTGATTACTGTTCTACCAAAAGTTTAGTGCCAAACAATCCATGCTTCCTGGAAGCTTGGAAGAGCCTGGTTGCTGTCCAGAGGCAGTCCAGTCAAACGGAATGTTCTGACAAATGCAAGTCTTGCCAAACTATTGTGTGTTACTCGTTGATAGAAACAGCAGACGTGCAGCTGGTACATGGCATGTCACACAATCAGCTGGCCAGTGTAAAGGCCTTGTGGGAGAATACACATTGCTCTTTTACTTACAACAGAAACAAAATATCTCAGTGTAAGAAACCTGAAAAAACAATAGTATAAAGCCCATTAGCACATCCTGGAGAAGGTTAATCTTTCTGGCTAAAGAACAAGGTAGAAGAATCGAGAACTACTTTCTGGTTAATGTGAAATTGGCAGTCACTATGGAAAGGAAATGAGAAAAAAAAAAAAAACCCAAAAAAACAACCTAAGATTGGCTTTGAGCCTTAGGACCTTCTGAATGACAGTTCACTTATCAAGGTTCAAGTTTTTTCATTCTTCGGTTTGAAATAACTAATAGGAAAAGCATTAAAAAATGAGCTTTCTGAGAATATTAATTTGGTTGTATTCACATGGGGAACAGGTTAACACATCGACTAACCATAAACACATTTTTAAACCTTCATAGGTTGATAAACAATAGAAATCAGAAGGAGAGGCTTTTAACTTAGAGTCCTGTGAGGAATAGGTTGAAGCAGCAGCTGTAGATGTTTGCAACTTAATCAACTGGTCCTAGGTTGAGCATATTTTCAAGTATTAAGGGCATTAAATATTTGTGTCTCCACCCCCACCTACTTTTAACAACAAACCGTACATTTTATAAGGTTGTAGTCATGACTATTTTTTAAACTAAAAAGGAGACTTTCTCTGCCATTAGGCTTAGAAATGTAACTTCTGAAAGACGAAAACAGTAAGAAGTATCCTAATGAAATGAGCAAAAGGGATGGGCTCTACACAAATACAACAGAGAATGTGCCCTGGAACTATAGATTGGCTTGAAGTTAAAATAAAATATAATTTAATCAGGTTCTTCCCTTGAAATAAATTTTGTTGTGCTAGAACTTTCAGTGTGATGATGAGTTGACTTTTAATGTAGTTCACACTGGTAAGGTGAAAAGAAGTGACTAGCAGGAGAATCCATCTGGTTCTACTTGACATGTGTATAGCTTAACTCTGACTACCCAGCAACACTACACCACTTATCACCCTAATTTATGTCCATGCAAAATGGGGGTAATTTAAGTCAAGGCGGTAACAGCACAACAGATGAGTTCGTGCTTTGGAGGCCTGTGGCTGTGTGTGCACAAGCCCCTCCTACACCAAGTATCAAAATGTTCCTTACTCTCATTTTCCAGAGGCCAGGGACACTCAGAGAGACATTTAGAGCATCCTGGTATGCTCTGTCCCTTCCAGAAAGAGAGAAAGAGCACTTTATGAAAGCATTCTAGTTCCTTCTAAACATTGTAGTGGTTTCTAAATTCCACTCTGATTTAACTGTTGCATATGAAAAAAAATAATTCTTCTTTTATACCAAATTTTAAAATAAAGATCTTTCACAGGAAAATTGAAGTAAATTTTCTGAGTTTCTACTTAACTTTGAATAAAATGTAAAACAAATATATATTTAGTGAAAAAACTTCTAATATGTTACTATATTTAAATTCCTCATTGATTTGTTTTAATCACCTTTGGAAATTATTCCAATACAAGTAACTCAGTATGAAGCTAAATCCTATGGAACATCTTATTTAAATTTGAAATACTCAACTTGGAACTTGATGGAGAAATTTTTAAAATATTTCTATCTTTGTCTTCACATCTTTAAACACTACACATAAAATACCAGCTGATTAAAAAATAAAGCATATAATTTGATGTAACACTAGAATATATTCAGGAGTAAATAAAATTAAATGTAACCCAAGTACATATTTAAGCAGTTTTGCTTAATAAATCTGTATATATCTTTTTTAAAATGTTACCCCTCCTCTTTATTTAAACTTTCTAAGATATGTTTGTATGCTATAGGATGGGCTGAATCTTTTCAATCTTAAGTTGAAATATATGGAAACAATATCCTATTTAAAAAAACTTTTTCCCATACCTAGGAGGACAAAAAGAAAATTATTTAACTAAACAGTGGACGACAGTTATAAAACATGAAACACGACCAGCTAAGACCCTCCCATGATCATTCCCTGTAGCTCACATTTGGGATTATTTGGGAAATTGTGTGCTTAAGTTCTGATGATGAACTGCAGTATTTCTTCACATGGGAAAAAAAAGGACTTAAAGCCAGCAAGAAAAACTTGTTTGTCTGATGGCTTGTTTGTTATTTTCACACAAAGAAATTTGCTTAGGTAACAATTTGAAAGCAGCTAAGACATAGAAATAAATTAATTTGATTAATAATACCTGATTAAAATATTCTTTGTAAATAAACAATGCTTTAGTTGATTATTCTGTTTATTCTTTATTTTCCTTCTTTCTTTCCTTCCTTTCTCATTACTCCTGCTTTTCTTCATTTTATCCCTCATTTCTTTATATTTTTCAATTTTTTTAATCCTGTCCCTTTCTCTTTCTAGCTCTATTTCATTTTTCTTTCTTCACTGAAACATTGGCAACAGTTTTAAGAACAATTTTAAATTTGTTGTAATAACTTACAGTTAGCACACTGAAAAAGGCCATCCATAGGAATGCCAGGATAGCTCAACAATGTGAACACTTTCCATGTAACCACGAGGTCCAGGGATTGACTCCTGGCCCTGGCCCACGCAAACCCATATGCTGAACTGTGGCACAACTGGTAGCATCTGGGATGATGGCAAAGGTTCTCGTCTCCCATGCAGGAGGCCCACAGTTCAGTTCCTGCCCTGCACTGCCCACATCCACCTGTATGGAAAGAAACTATGTCACAACTAATAATGTACAACTATGGAGACTGCTCTGGGCCTTCCCCATTTCTCTCTCTCTCTCCTCTCAGCCAATAAAATAAATTTTAAATTAAAAAAAACAAAAAGGACAACAGGACAGTATATTGTGATTTTATTTAGTATTTTATTATATATATATTTTTTTTTTTAAGGTTTATTTTTATTGTTTGTCACAGAGAGAGATACAGAGACAGAGAGAAGCGGGGGGGGGGGGGGCAGAACAGTCTCCATAGTTCACATCATTGGGTTTTCCACATAGTTTCATTCCACAGGTGGGCGCGGGGCTGCACAGGGCAGGAACTGGGGCAGGGTCTCACCCTAGTGACAACCAAACTGGGGGCACTTCTCAGTTCAGCATATGGGTCCACACGGGCTGGGCCCAGGATTCAATCCTTGGTCCCAGGGGATGCAAAGTGAATGCTTAACCCCCTGAGCGATCTCGGCTTCCCTTTTATTATATTTGAAACTTCAAACAATAATATAATAATAAGTAAATGATTAAAGAGTCACTAAGCATGGTATATTGTGATCATTCTATTATTTAAAGTTGTATATTATAACATAAAGGTGGCAAATTGTCTTAGATCTGGCTGCTAGAATAAAAATACCATAGACGATTTGCTTAAACAACAAATATTTATTTCTTCCAGTTCTGGAGGCTGAGAAGTTTAAGATCAGGGAGCCAACAGTCTGATTCTGGTGAGAGCACTCTTACCGGTTTTCTCATGTGGTAGAAAGAGCAAGATCTGTTTCATCCTCTTATTATAAAGTCATTGATTCCACCATAAAAGCCTCACCCACCCTCTTGACTTACCTAACCCTAATTAACTCCAAAAGGCCCACCTCCAAATGCCATCACATTGGCAACTGGGATTTCAGTGTATGAATTTGGGGGGAAAACAATCAGTTCATAGTACAAATATCCCCCGAGTATTGATTAAAATGTCGCAATGAATATTATTCATTTTGTTTATGCTGTACTTATTTCAATTATTCTATCAAGAGTCTCTATATTCTTTTCTGTATATCTTCCTATCCAATCCCAGATCATAATTCCATGTGAGGCTTTGCCAGCAGCTCCAGAGTCACCACATTAACATAGACCCAGATCAATTAACCTGTCTATGTGCTTGACCACAGCCATAGAATTTGTGATGGGCATGTGCATGCACATATTCCTACTGGATTAGACCTGAGAAGAAGTAGGAGCAGAAGCTCTATGTTATCGTACTATGATATCTTAGAGTCGAGCCTGTTTAAAGAAAGTGAAAAAAAGAGATAGAACAACCAGGCCTGAGGGCCTCCCTGAGCTTCTGTCTTCTGCCCAAAGCCAGTCAATTTGTTAGCTTGTATCAATGCCTTTCCCAGTAATGTGGCCTAATAAATTCCCTTTTTGCTAAAGCCATTTTGAATTTGATTTTTCAGTCACTTGCAAGTAACAGAATTATAATTGATTGATTTAATTATTTACACAATCCAGATGATCACTTTTGGATGGACTTATTCTGCTTCATAACAGTGAAGGACTGTCAGATATAGAAAATATTATTTCAAATTTTTGCAATGTTCTTTTCTTTGATACATTATATATATATATATATATATATATATATATATATATATATATATACACACACACACAGAGAGAGAGAGAGAGAGAGAGAGAGAGAATTGTTTTTGACAGACAGTGAGAGACAGACAGAGAGAAGGGGGAGGGCCCAGAGCAGTCTCCACATTGTACATCATTAGTTTTCAATATAGTTTCACTCCACAGGTGGGCACAGGTCTACGCACGCAGGGCAAGAACTGGGCTGGGGGCCCCCTGCATGGGAGGCATGCCTCCCTGAGCTGGGGCATTCCACATGGGAAGCTTGCCCCAGTGAAAGCCAAACCAAAGGTACACCCAGCTCAGCATGTGGGTCTGCAGAGGCTGGAGCCAAGCTATGATCTTCAGACTCCAGGGCTATAAGATAAATGTTCAACCTCCTGAGCCATCCCAGCATCCCCCCCCCCACAAAATATATTTTTGATGATGATTCACTGACAATATTTCAGAACTGCGTTTGGTACTTTGCTTTTTAAACTTGTGAGGAGTTTGGGGTGATGGGGGAGACAGTTTCCTATAGCTTTAAAGAAAAAAATGTTTTTAGTTTTTGATGTGTTTGCTTCTTGAAATGTGACTAGCAACTACTGCTGGGCATTTCCTCCTGTGGCCCCTTCTATATGAACGGACTTTCAATGTGCCTGATGACTCGCCTAAGCTTTCCAAAGGCAGAAATGACTCATACATTATCCAATTTTATTTTATACAGGCCTTCCATTTGGCCTGTTAAAACTATCAAAAAGTTCTTCTTAGCCATTCTTTCTCATTAAGGTCAACAAAGAATATTAAAATAAAGTACTAATGATACATTTCTCTGTCCAAATGTAGTGTCAAATTACCGGTATTTATTAACTATGCTAGTAATTTTTAAGATCGAATTTAACTATATGGTTGATAAATTTTGCAATATCTAGACATAGCCACAATTTCTCTATTTGATTTTTGTAAATGTCTGAATCAAATCTCTGTGTTTGAAATTTCTGTTTCTCCTTAAGAAAAAGTGAACTCAACTCTGGAATGATTTACAAATGAAATTCTAATAGAATAAAACATAAGTTTTTTAAAAAGTTACTATTCTACAACAATATTTTGGCTTGACTAGATTTTCTACTATTAAATTGATAATTATGTAATTGGTTATCATAACTTGTGAATGTATAGAAATATGTTGCTTTTGCCTCAGTTTACTGAGCAGGCTAAAAGATTCAGGAAGATTTTCTCATTTATAGTATTATCCTTGCTGAATTAAAACTGATTATTTAATAAGAACTTTTCAACTAGTCACTAGTTTTCATAATCACTGCTTATTTATACATTTCTCATCAATAGTTTTATTTTATGGGGCTTTAGATGCATTTTGCTTTCATCTGTGAAGTTTGAAAACTATGTTTCCACGTCTAGAATTGTTCTTAGTCAAGGCATAACAAATTTAAATATTCTAAAAGTTGCTTTTCACGTGTCAACTTCTAAAATCAACAAAGGATGTATTCTTAAAAACATAGTTAAATATCAATTAACATAAGGTGAATATTAAAAGATAAATGCAAAAATAACTAGCATATAGTTTCTTATAGCCACAGAGTGACATTACTAACAAGGGGCCGCACATCTCCTTTCTCATAGAATGAAAGCACATATTATAACCGTGTTGTCAGCTTCCTATCCCTGATATTTCAATCAGAATTAGTTTATGGACTTTCTCTGTTTTACATAGTGGATTTCTGCCTAAAGTTGTTGTGTTTTTTTTTTTGTTTAAAGGGCTCTGAGGAAAAGTAGTGATGATAGGTAGATAGCTGATATATCAATAGATGATAGGTGATAGACAGATAGATAGATGATAAATATAGATAAACAGATAGATGTAGATAGATATAGATAGATGATAGATATAGAGAGCTGATAGATAAAAGTTCTTAACTGACTCTACTAGAAAACTTCTAAGGCTAGCAAGTCAAAAATTATTGATTCTAGACTTCTTAGTTTCTCCTCAGATATTAACACAAAGCTGTGCATATTATAGGTGTTTAATAAAGACAAATAAATTGTACAGAAGATAACAAGACAGTAATAGAATGCTTATGTCTTAGAAAACTCATGGCTCCAAAATTCAAGAGTCAGCTCCTCTATCAGACCTCTTTTTTCCTGCCTATAGGATAATTAGAGAATGGTTATTTATTTCTGCCGATTACACCTTTGAAATACTTCTAGTGGTTGCATATGCTGCTATGTTGTGCTCATTTATAAGGACTTTTTCTTCCCTCTTGACTGTAAACATCTCAAGGTCAGCCACAGTCAGTATCCAACTATCTTGTTTTGCCATGTGACTAGAGTAGGTCCTCTATTAATAATGTGAGTGAAATAAATGGACACACTTGATTACTCCAACACGTGAATGCATTTGTATAACTCCCCATTTATTCCTCATTTAAACGAGAGCTTTCTGGGAAAAAATCCGGCCACATATGCCTCTGTTCTTTCATCTTAATAGCTGGATATTTTACAAACAGCCCTCATGTAACTTCTTGTCCATCCGCCAGACCGTGGCTCGAATGTCATGTCCTCAGTGAGCGACTATCTCTGAAATCCTGTCTTCCACTTATTGTTGTCTTTTGTGGAACTCTTGTTTTGTTTTGTTTTTTTAATTTACTTTTATTGTTTTTGTCAGAGGGAGAGAGAGAGAGAGAGAGAGAGAGATACAGAGACAGAGAGAAGGAGGAGGGCCCAGAACAGTCTCCATAGTTGCACATCATTGTTTTTTCCACATAGTTTTGTTCCACAGGTGGGCGGGGCTGCACAGGGCAGGAACTGGGCCGGGGTCTCACCCCGGTGAGATCCAAACTGGGGGAACTCCCCAGTTCAGCATATAGGTCCACACAGGCCGAGGCCAGGATTCAATCCTCGGTCCCCGGGGCTTCAAAGTGAGTGCTTAACCCACTGAGCCACTCTGGCTTCCCCGAAACTCTTGTTTTAAAGAACTATCACAATTTGTAAAAATACACCTATTCATGTATTTACTTATTTTATGTCTATTTTTCTTATTTATAACACTTGTTCTGTACAGAGCTGGAACATGTATGTGTGTGCGTGTGTGCACCTTTCCTAAGACTTAACACAGCATGGAACTTATAGTTGCTCTTAATATATATTTTATGTATGAAAAAAATTAATAAAACAAGTAATTTAGAAAGGTAAATGAGGAACTTCCTGGTTTAAGACATATTGTGCTTTAATATGAGCTTCAGTACTTTTCATGAAGAAAAAAACATTAAGCTAAAAGAATGGGGGAAAGCCTTTACGCACATAGCTAATGCATCCTTTACAGTAGACCTTCTCAGAAATTAAAAATCAAGGTAAAAAAAAAAACCAGGAAAGAATATCTGAATTCATTATTAAAAACAATTTTGAGTACCTTTCATAACCTTTCTTTACAATGAACCAGCTGCCTTACTCTAGCTAGACTGACAATATAATTTAAATAATAAAAATGATTTATATTTAGTTTACTTTTTAGTTACTCTCAAGGAACACAATAGCTCAACATCAGTGATTTTTATAAAACTCTTCTCATGTTTTACCCAAGAGTGGGTTTGTAACAAATACTAATGTGTTGGAAGTGAATTTCTCTCATGCCCAGTTTGAGCTGTGGAAGGGTATTCCCACGTGGAGCAGACTGGTATGGGAGGAAATGTATCCTGAGGGAGACCAAATGCAAAGAAGAGAAGGGGAGAAAGAACTTTGGGAAGACAGTTAAAATGGGAGCCTGTATATGCTAGGTATTTTAGAGTGGTAATTTTAGCAGACTAAAGACTTTGCTTTGCTTTTTCTCTTTAGTAATGGATCCCTCTTCCTACCCTTGGGCTCACTACAACCTGAAACACAAGACTGCTTTTTTTTCTTTCTTTCTTTCTTTCTTTCCTTTTTTCTTTTTCTTTTTCTTTTTTTTTTGGCCTTCTTTGCAACTAAGTATGTAGCCATTGCTCTAAATTCAGCCTTTGATATCTACATAAGAAGGTGTGGAACTCCCCTTAGGGATAAGGTGTAAATGTTTCACATGGGCAGAAGCCACTTTTGTTCACCTCTATTTCGTGCTGCTTCTCTCCTGCCTACCAGCCCTGGCCTGACTGCTTCCATTTGGATCTCTAGACTTTTTTTAATGTATGAGATAAATGAACTTTTATTTATGCAGCTAAATCTCAGACTAACCAGTGATGCTGGGGATTGGGGAAGCCAGGGTTTCTGTTCTCCCAGAGTTTAAAAGCTAGTCAGGAACTATTTGTTTCTTTAGAATGGAAAGTTCCTAAAGTTTGGTGAAATTTGCACCCAATAATGAGATAAAGAATTAAAATCTACAGAGTAAAACAAGACATAATACTCTGCCATGTACTCTTAGGACAGGGATTCCCAACCCCGTGCC
>PVKE010017134.1:0-31131 GCA_004027555.1 Craseonycteris thonglongyai
ATTTGGGAGGAGATGAAAAAACACCTAAGTTTTTAAAAGAAAAAAGTCACCCAAAGCTTTTTAAAAGGCCATTAAAAAAAAAAAAAAAAAAAAGTAGCACCAGACCCATGTTTCACACAGGCAGCCAAAGACTCACAGAGATTAGTACCGGTAACTCATCCTTGAACACAGACTCAGCAAATGTGTGTGCAGTGGCAGGGTGGTGGGAGGTGGTGGTGTGGACTGAGGCTAGAATTCAAATCCAATCTACAAGGTTCCACACTCTGAACTATTATAACATGTGACCCAAAACATTCGTACTACTTTGTCCAGTGTGAACCAGCAGGAGATCTTTGCCAAAACCGGCATTGGTGTGATGTTGCCAAGTATTCCCTGATCTGAATGGGTCAAAAGTCTCCAACTGGCCTCACTGTACCTTTTTCTCATCTCCAGAATTCCCTTTTTCCCTATGTCTACGCATTCATGAGCCCACTAGTTATTAAAAGAGGTGTCCAATCTTTTGGTGTCCCCGGGCCACAATGGAAAATTGTCTTGGACCACAATAGAATACACCAATAATAGCTGATGAACTTTAAAAAAAAATCAGAAAACAATCTGAAAATGTTTTTAAAAAGTTTACTAATTTGTGTTGGGCTGCATTCAAAGCTGTCTGGGGCTACAGATTGGACAAGCCTGCCCTACATTAAGCTGCCCTATCAGCACTACAATCATACCCAATAAAATAAATTTACCTTCCTCTGTGCACTGTCAAACCAAATTTCCTCTTGCCCATGTGTGTGTTTAAAGAACTAGATAATAAAAGCAATTTAACAAAATGAATTTGTCTAAAGTAAAAGGCTTATTGTAGAAATTTTACAAAGAAATAAATACCAATCCAATGGCAATCACTGTTAGCATTTTGGTTATCATATTTATAATAGATGAATATTGCCTTTAAAAAATAGAATATGTCACATAAAGAACTCAACAAATATCAACTGAATTGAACTCAACTGAATATCATGGTAGAATTTCAGGTTAAGTGACATAATGTAGTAAAGATTCAGGGCAGCAAGCCAATTGCCCCACTCAATCTTGTGGATTTTTTTTTTGGGGGGTGGGCTACAAGAGAGCACTACTATAGAATCCCTTAAAAAGTCATGAATTGTTATTTACTCTACTCTGATTAGTGCTTGGTCATTGTTGCCCAGAATCAGAATCCCAGAACAATCTTGGCAAATAACTGGAATGATGGCTAATTTCTGCCGTTAAATGCACACACAAACACCATTTGAAATCCAAACACCTTTGTTTCAGTAATTATTTTGTGTGTTACTCCATTGTCCTACCTATGATATTTGGCAGGAGAGAAGCAAAAAGCATAATTTCATCTTCTTCATCAATTTAATAAAGAGGAGAATGTTTCCCATTTTGATCATATTATAACCCAACTCCCTTGTCCTAGTTTTTGGAAGGATGAAAATCAGGCACTTGCCCCTATAATGTTTTCAATAGAAAAGAATGTCTATGCACAGGATAAATAATTCATGTTTTTGTCTAGGTAATAATCATACTCACACAGATAGAGGGAATAATAAAACTTTATAGTACTTCCTCTGAGTAGTTAGTAGACTTAGAAATAAATTCTAGCAATTTATGAATTCAGTTCTGCTTTTGAGTTTCAATCAAGAGGAACAGAGCACTGTGATTCATAAGGAAAACAGGCTCCTAGCCTACATAATTTCTTAAAAAAAAGAAAGAAAGAAAGAAAGAAAGAAGCCAATGCATAATTTTATAGGATAAATATCAACTTACTATTGAAATTTTTTGTTATGGAAGAATTTCATCATTCTAAAATTGATCTCAAATATATTTATGTCAAGTATTTTATATGCTAATAGGATACAGTAAAAAGAACAAAGGTTCTTAAGCCAGCAAAGCTAGACTCAAGTCTGTTTCTGTCACTTTCCTTATGACCATATATTGAATATATTTTGAGCCTCCTTTAATTTATAAGAGATACACTGTTCTCTGACTTATAGGGCTCTTAGAAGAATTAAGTGTAATAATGACATATGAAAGTACATGGTGAACTGAAAGATGCCTTTATACAATTGCTAGTTTTTATTACAACTGTTTATTAAAAAAAGAACTATACTGAGATTTTCTCTGATCAGAACAGATTGAGGCTAAATAATTCAAATGTGCACCATTCCTCTGCCAGGGCAGGTGGTCCCAGGGTGCAGAGTCAGTCTACGGTAACTTCAGTAAAGAAGACAGCTTGATTGGGGTGGCAGTTGTGCGCTGTTCCTTAGAAGCTCTGTGAACTTCAGGTCAGACATGACTTGAATCCAACCTTAATACTCCACTTTAAAATAGAGCATTATAAACGAATTTCTATTTTCATTTTAATAGACTGTTTAATTCTTAAAATCTTGAAAATCCAAGTAAGTTAACTAGAACAAGAAATGCAAGGCGTGGCTGATAAAGCAAAGTGAGCCAAAAAGACTATCGGGTACATCAAAAGATAATTATCATAGGGTTAGGTAGATATGTAAATAAAAATTATTTATTAATAAAAAGTGAAAATCTTACATTGAAAGAAAAGAAAATGGCAATGCCAACCTTAGAGGTAAGACAGGACTGGAGAACTCTGAGGCAGGCAGAAATGATGCTAAAATGATAAAGCAAGCAACAAAGCACAATATGCAACATTAACAAAGAAATTCTTCAATGAACACAAAGTAACTTCTATTGTGGAAGCATTAGCTGGTAGAAAAGTGAAGTCATTTCAAGGGATCCTTGGAAGGTTGCTTCCATTAGTGGCAAAAGGCGAATATTTAAAGATTTTATGTGTGAGCATATTTTCAAAAAGAGCCTACAATTGATGACATTTACAATACCGTCTCCCAAACAACCAGCCAGTAACTTGTAGAGAACCTGAAGTCAGTCTTATGCAGCAACGTCCTCAAAAGTAAGAATCGGACATGGCATACCAAAGTTTTTCTACTGGCTGTCCGAAGGAACAAAGCGCCCCTATCAACGGGGGTGAGAAAGCGGCGCGACCCTGGCGCGAGATCCTTGGTGAAAGCCTCCCGAATCCAGGTCAGGTGTCTCTCCAGACCCCACTGACTCTCCTCCCAGGTCAAGTCCGTCACCGCGAGTCCAGACACAGCCCCCTCAAGGTAGCCCTCCAGGTCTTCGCAGCCTTAACTAGGTTTCGCAGGCCGCCGCCCCCAACGTGGAGCTTCATTCATTGACCCCGGCAGAGGGGAGGGCGGGGGAGACCCAGCCGAGCAAGGGTTGTGCGGGGCTCGAGTGGGAGATCCCGGGGTGGATACTTACTCTGGGTGTCCGTTAGGGAGATCATGACTGCAGTGATGAGGGCAGCGACGACAGCAATTCAAAAAGCCCAGGGTGTGAAGCAAAGTCGGAAATAATGAAGCCGGGAAACAGTTCAGGCGAGAGCCGCCACGTCTTCCGGAAACACGCAGCCGCTCCACCCGAGCTTCAAGGTCGCTTTCCATGGGCTAAACCCGCACCCGAAATTGTCCAATCATATGTAGTCTTGTTCAGTGACGCAATGGTGGCCACACCCATTAACCAATTAGAAAAGAGTCTTGCTTGCAATTGGTTGAAGGGACCGACCCGGAAGGGTGGATGCTCCTGGAGAGAAAGGAAAGGCTTGTGGCGGGAAGGTTTTATTGGGGAGCAGCAGAAAGCGGTGAGTAGCAGTTCTGAGTTCGGGGTTCTTTGGGGTCGGAGACTGGGAGGCCAGGGAGACCAGGTGTGGGGGTTCCTTAACCCCTTGGGGAGAGGTTCTGGGGTAACTCTTATTACCGCTTTGAAATAGCTAATATTGACTTTTTCTGCCTGACGGCGAGGCCGCTCTATAGCGGACCACTTTCTTCCATCAATATATTGGCTGGGGAGAAACAATGGTGTTAACTGTCGCTCAGCTGTAATAGGGAACTTGCGCGAGAGAGAGACAGAGAGAGAGAGAGATACAGAGACAGAGACAGAACTCAACTGGGGGAACTCGGGGTCCGCACAGGCCGGGCTGGGATTCGATCCTGGCTCCCCCGCGCTGCAAAGTGAGCTCTTAACCCACTGAGCCATCCCGGCTTCCCCAGTTTCTTATTATCGCCAGCCTTTTTTTTCCATGCAGGAAACTTAAGTCACCAAAGCCTGTTTATTGGCAACCACCGTTTATTAGCAACCACTGGGAACGGGTAACCATAAGGGAGGGTGCTTTTTAAAATCGCTTTTGCCTCTCTAAACGCGGGTAACATAAGGTGACCAGATTTTAACATTGGTAAAGCGGGACACCATTGACCAGGGGAGAGGGGGTTCTTGATTAAAAATTTGGTCTATCTCCCGCTGTTCCCTAGCCTGTCGTGCCTTCTTTCCAAAAATCGGGACTTTTTAAAAACACTGCGGGACGCGGGACAAATTGTTAAAAATCGGGATGTCTGGTAACAGGGACAGGAGAGATGTGTGTCTGATTTAACCTGTGTCATCTCCAGCAATGATGACTGGGTGTGACACTGTAAAATATTTCCTGTGCTGTCAAAAATTCAGAAATAGCAAAAGTAAAACCATTGTCTCACGGTAGTAGTAATTTGTGAAATTTTCTTGTTCACACACTAAAAAAATAGTTTGTGTACAGGGAGCACTCAAACCAAACGTGTAATGAAGCTCAGTGAGAAGTCAGTGGCTGGTTATCTTCACAGTGATTGATTATAATATTAACATTTTCTTAAATATAGGGAATTGGTTAGTGGTTGCCTCATATCAACCTTGGCAGACTGTTTAAATTTTGTTTATGATTTCCAGAGGCACAAATGAGAAACGACCCCGGTTAATTTAGTTTTACAAAATAAGCAAATTAAGCTTTGCTTGCATGACTGAATTGGTTTTGTCTGCTCCGGGAATTTTCAAGGCTCGTGTCGATTTTTTTATTTGAAGTGTTTAGCTATACTGTACTCCAGACCAGGGGTTCCCAACCTTTTTATACCCTAGGGCGCATTCTAAAATATCGGTAGGGTGGCGGGCACCAGCTATTTCTAAGGATATTTATTATTGAACAAGAATAAAAAATAATAAAAATAATTTTAAAATAATAAATTTATTGTACAAATTATATACACACAAAGAAACATATATACAAAACGTAATGCAAAGTAAATAAAAAACACGTGTAATAAAATCATTTAAAAAAACATCAAACATAAAAAAAAAATCTGTCAGTGTGATCTTTGGCATTGCATTTCATTGGCCAGTGCCTCGTATTTAGGAGAGTATGACGACAGCCCTGTTAGCAAACAATTATTAAGATGCTCATCGGTAAGTTGAGATCTATATCGTGATTTTATTAAATTCATGTTTGAAAACAAAGGTTCGCATAAAAACGACCTGAAAAACGATTTGATTTTATATGCCGCTTTTTTTAAAAATGGGTTCATTTTCTCTTATTTGGTCCACTCATTTTAGGACTAAAAAATAAAAATAAAAATAGTTTTAGAACTACAATATCATATCAAATTGCCACCATAATAATAGATGACCTACCTCGCTTTTAGTTCATTTAAAATCGAATATATCAAAACACTGTGATCCTAGCTAACCGTCACGACCCGATCAGTCCAGCATCTGCAATCAAAATGGCAACTTGGCGCCTCCCGGTTGGGTGGAGGAGAGTGTAAAGGGCGCAGCGGCTACACAAGACGCGACGTGTACAAAGGCGAAAGCTAGGGACAAACTTATACATACGCTATCGCAAACATACCAACGCATATAATAAACCTGTGTAGATACTCAAACAATATTTTAAAATTCTAACAAATGTATAAAAATAAATTATAGTTTTACTTAGTGTTTATGAAAAACTTCTGATGCAGTCAAATAATGGCGGGTGCACACAAATCTGGCGGCGCCCGCAGGCACGGGGTTGGAAATCCCTGCTCCAGACCGACAGACCTGCTCATTAATTTCTGAACATGTATTATACTGAACATCGTAGTATTAAATCACATCATTTGGAGAAGGAATTCATGAGCGTTTTTTCTTTTTCTTTTTTTTAACATTGTGGTTAAAGGAGTCGTTTAAAGTAGTGGTGAAAAATGGTTAAGATTATGTTCTTTCACAAAGGCAGAGATAGTCTCTGCTTTCAATCCCAGCAAACCTGAGCCTGCGCTATCTGCAAAAGGCTTTTGGTTGGCTACGTGAATACAAATGTGAGGAGACTCAACCTCATCCCTGTGGGGTAACCTTATAGTTCAGAGAAGAAGAGTTATAGTTCACGTGGTGAAGAGATGTTTTATAAAGATAAGGAATTAGAAGTAATTGGTTTACCACCCTGCTTAAATACCTTTTAGTGGTATGGCTATTCCAAATACCTTAGCAAGGCAAAGAGGACCCTGCCAATCTTTCCAGCCTAGTGGTTAGTTACTTCAGAAATCTACATTAGGAAGAGCATAAGGTTAGCAGTCTGGGTAAGTGTGGGGTGATACTGAAGCTGAACATTCTAAGTTAGTTTTAGAAAATGTTGACTGTCCATAACACAGTTGTGGGAAGTGTTCATAGCAATCTAAATTCCTACCCTCAAGCCTCATCTCCTTCCACTTGTTCATATATGCATACGCTTAAGTTAGTCATTCATAGGTATTCAGAGTTCCTTTATATAAACCATGGTTTTTTTTTAAAAGATTTATTTTATTGACTTTGAGAGAGAGAGAGAGAGAAGGGGGGAGGGCCCAGAGCAGTCTCCATATTTGACAACATTAGTTTTCCATATAGTTTTATTCCACAGGTGGGCACAGGGCTGCGCAGGGCAGGAAGTGGGCCGGGAGAGGCCCCGGCAAGAACTGAACTGGGGGCACACCCCAGTTCAGCATGTGGGTCTGCATGGGCCGGTTTTCGGTCCCCCGGGCTTCAAAGTGAGCACTTAACCTGCTGAGCCATCCTAGCTTTCCCTACAAACCATGTTTTTTCTCCACTACTGACCTTTTCAGATTCTTGCATTCTGAAATTTACTCCCATAGAGTGGCAATTCTTTTTTTTTAAGACTGAGCCTAAATTATAACTCTTTAAAGCAAGTATTCAATAACAGGTTGGACAATTAATTAGAATATATTGCTAGGTTTTGCTTAATCTGGGACATTTGTATCTATGTAACTTATTTATAAGATATGTTCTATCCCAGTTTTACAGTAGGGAAAGAGGCTGAGAGGAATAAGGTGTGTAATTTTGCAAAAAAAAAATCGCAATGATTTCATGCTATAACTGCTTATAACCTCAAATCTTTGCTTTTTTAAAAGTATCACTTTATATCTGGTGGATGTTTGTTAAGTGTTATTGATGTGGTTGTTACAAAGTTATGTGACTTTGGACACTTCTCTAAAATATAAAGAATTTTCCATAAATATTAGTTTGGTAAGTACCATATAATCCTTATTTAAAAGATCATTGCAATATATAATTTACTTTCTAACATTTTTTGTGCTTAGTTGTGACAGATTATCATTGATTGAGCACAATAAATAAGTACAGTTTAAAAAAATTGTTCCTATGATTTTTCTTTTGTTTTTAGAAAGACATTTGGATCTCCAATTCAGTTTTAGAATGGCATCTATTTCAGGTTAGTTGAAATTAGTACATTTCTTGTTTGCTCTGTTTTATTTCTAATTGCATGTTCTTTGGGAAAAATATATTTGCTTTTCTCTATACCTTCCCCTCAACTTTTCACAGCTATAATAAAAATAAATTTTAAAAATACTTGTTTAAAAAATTCTGATTATAGAAATGCCTTTTTTTCAAATTTTTAAAAAATATGGTAAATATACATTACAAAATTTATTCTTTTATCTATTTTTAAGTATACAATTTATTGGCAGTAAATACCTTCAGATTGTTGTGCATCCATCACTAATATCCATATCCAGAACTATTTCTACTTCTCAAAGTGAAACTCTGTATCCATTAAAAAATAACTTTCAGTTACCCCCTTCCCTACAACCCCTGGTAACACTGTTATACTTTATGTGAATGTGACTATTCTAGGCACTTCAATTAAGTGGAATCATACAATATTTGTCCTTTTGTGTCTTGATCATAACCATAATGTCTTTGAGGCTCATCTGTTTTGTAACATGTATCTTTTAAAGACCGAATAATGTTCCATTGTATGTATATACCACCTTTTGTTTATCTGTTTGTCAGTGGCATTTGGGTTGTTGTACCTTTTGGCTATTGTGAAAATGCTGCTATGAACATTGGTGTACAAATATCTGTTTGAGTCCCTTCTTTGAATTCTTTTGGTATTTGTTTAGATATGGAATTGCTGGATCATGAGGTATTTCTATACTTAATATTTTGAGTAGCAATCATACTGGTTTTCATTGTGGCTGCACCATTTCATATTTCCACCAGAAGTGCATAAGGGTTCCTAGGAGGTGTTTTTTGATAGAATTCTAGAAACTTAAAAATTATATCAAGTAGAAAATATAAATCACTTGTAATCTTGCTGCTCAGTTTAATACTGTAACATTATTTTTAAACAAAGTTTTAAACATTTGTACATAGTTTTATAACATGATTTAAAAAAACAGTGTAAATATAGACTATAAACATATTAAATTCTGTGTTGTAAAAATTCTATACCTGCACTGTGTTTTGTTTAGAGTGACATTAAATAAATAATGTCTCTGAATCTTTTAGTGTTGAATTTTTTATGCTGTTTCTGTTTTTAAAACAAAAAATGCTGCCTTGAACATCTTTGAATTGAAAGCTTTGTGTGTTTCTCTGATTATTTCCTTAATATATGTTCCTATAAGTGAAGTTATTTAAAGTGTTTTTAAGGTATAGAAGAAAAACATCCATTCTGCCTTTCCTAGGCAGATACTTTCGGTATTTTTGGTGTGTTTCCATCCATTATTTGTTTCTATAAACTTGAACAGATTGTGTTGTGCATATTAATATTAGCAAGATCTTGCTTATTTATTCAGTTAAGAGGTAGACAAATGGCAGGGGTGGGGAACTTATACTATGGTTATTCAGTCTTTTGTAGGATTTAAGGAATATGGCTTTTGCTACATACTAGTTGTAATAGTGGGGTGACTAGATTTGGTTCTTTTCAAACTTTAAGTAGTTTTCTTAAATATGGCACCCTCTTGCCCCCTAGCCCTTACATCTTTATAATTTATTTAAACATAAATTTGAAAAAATAATTACATAGGTTGGCTTTGTGTCATGACTCATTGTCACAGTTTGAGGGTTAGTAATAAATGGCAACAAGTTAATTTATATTAAATGTTATTCCAAGCAGGCGGGTTTAAGAGAGGGTAGTGAACCTCTGGATTGCATGTTATTCTACTTAATAAGATTTCAAGCTTTATCAGTGGGATGTGACTTAAAAATAACTAAACAACTGATAATTTTTATTTAAGAAGAGATGTTTATTTTTAATAATTGTTTTCATAATATTGCATTCCTTTGAAATAAATTACTTCTTCTATTCTTCCCACTTACTGAACTATATTAGAAATGTCTCTTTGAAATTACCTTCAGACAGTTTGTTGCTTTGGGCCTGATGGCTTTCATGGTGACAAATCACTTTCTTTTCAGTGTTAACTTCAGTTTGGGATGTTAGAAAATTTGCTGTTTCTGTAGATTGGTACCTCCCATGCATCACTTGTAAGCAAGCTGAAGTGCGATGCCCTTGAGATATAGTTGTTATAATAAGCCCTGTGCATTTGTAGTCCCTTTTTATTATGGATTGCTGAAATCATTCACTTGACTTTTCAGTCTCTTCTCCTATAGTAAGAGCCTTATGTGGTACATGCCAGCGTTGGTATAATTTTGAATAAAAACATTAAAATACTCCGATTTATTGCTACTAGCTGTACTTTCTTATATTCTTAGTCAATCAGGATTTTTGTCTATGGTACAATAATGGTACAACTGACTTTGTAGAGTGAGTTGACATTGATATTTCTATCAGGTAGGGTTTGATCAGAGAAGCAGAGGCACTATGAGAGACATAAGGGATTTACTATAGAGGTTAACCTTTACATGATAATGGGAAGTGGTTAAACTCTGTGTGTCTGGTACTGGGCCTGAGGTTGGCAGAGCCAGCAGTTGGGAAGAGAGAAGGTGGATATGTGGTGGGGAATACAAAAAGAATCTGCCACCTGTTTAGATGAACTTCTGTTTCTTAACCTGTATCAATCTCTCATTGCCTCAAAGCCACCAGTTTGAATGATGCAGGAAACATGTCAAAGAGCTGGGGAACTCCCATGTAGAGTTGCATGCAACTGGCTGAGAGTTCAGAGAAGCTGAAGGAGGACCATCAACAGGATCTGGAGGAGCTGCAGGCCCTGATGTTTCCCCTAGGGCAGGGGTCTCCAAACTTTTCAGCCCGCATTAACTATCAAACAGCAGTTTGGGGGCCGACTACACACTCGAGGTCCAAATAAAAAAGAATCAAAACATAGATGTTGTTTTTAATTATTTATTTAATATTATTTTATTCAGATAAAAAGGTCCCCACAGGCCGGATAAGAGATGCAGCCCGGGCCACAGTTTGCCGACCACTGCCCTAGGGTATCTAGCAGCAGCAGCAGCAGTCATGGGTCCAGCTGCTGTCTCATGCCAGTGAGGCCACCACCCCTGACCTTACACTGAGACCTTCGTAAATATGGAAAATGCTTCACTTCCACCTTCCAAATCTCTGGCAAAGTTCTCTTTGCCCTAACCTAGAATAAGGTGACCAGATTTTAACATTGGTAAAGCGGGACACCATTGACCAGGGAGGAGGGGGTTCTTGATTAAAAATTTGGTCTATCTCCCGCCGTTCTCTAGCTTGTCGTGCATTCTTTTCAAAAATCGGGACTTTTTTAAAACACCGCAGGACACGGGACAAATTGTTAAAAATCGGGACTCTCCCACCAAAAGCGGGACGTCTGGTCACCTTAACCTAGAACTATGCAGGGATGGAATTCTGGGAAATGTAGTTCTAGCTTAGCAAAGTTATCACAGTGCAAAGCCACCACACAACCTGTGTGCCTACATGGCACACATAGCCCATAGACTTTTTTTAAAATTTAATCATACTTAACTTCCAAAGAAAGAAAATAGCAAAACCATGCTCTTGCCTAACAGGAACAACTGTCCCTTGTACAACCAAATACACACTGATTCTCTCCCCAAAAGAGGGCACAAATTCTCTTTATTTGTCTTTATTCGTATTCCTTTTTGGTGAATCACATTCTCCTTGATAGTTTTCTAACCTAAATCCTGAGATATTAATACATTTTATTTTAGATGTTAGAGGAATAGGTAAAGGAACAAAAAACTAAAAAACCAAAAAACTCCACCAAAAATGAAAAACTCAAACTTGGCTTACATACAAATACTAAAACTAGGAAGAAATACTTATGGGTTTTACAGTTCTAGTGCCTCACGTGGTCATGTGGTCATCATTGTAATTTTAAAATTGTCTTCAACTTCCCATTTCGTATCCATTTGCTCTCTGCTAGCACCTCACCTGGTCATGGATTCTTGCCTCATGGGGACTTGCCTTAGAAGTTTGCCTGTATTTGGTTTTTGTAGTTTCTCATTAATTTTAATCATAAGACATTGGAAACCAAAAGACACCCAAGAGCGGGTGTCCAATCTTTTGACTTCCCTGGGCCACATTGGGAGAAGAAGAATTGTCTTGGGCTACACATAAAATACACTAAGACTAGCGATAGCTGATGAACTAAAAAAAAAATAAAAAAAAAAATTGCAAAAAGATCTCATAATGTTTTAAGAAAGTTTACCAATTTGTTTTGGGCTGCACTCAAAGCCATTCTGGGCTGCCTGTTGAATGAGCTTGCCCAAAAGGATTCCCTACATTCCAGACATGTGTAGTGTCATAGCAATCCAATTTTCCTTTAATAGTCAAAACCACTCAATCCAGCCAGCACAGTAATCCCTGTCTTTTCTTGTAGGCTTACTGGTATGAGAATGCCAAATGGCCAACAGGCAGTCAAGTTCCAGTTAAATGGAACCATTGTTTTTGACTCTAGCAGAAGCATTTCTTCCTTGCCAACTAAGATCTCTGGATCAGCAGAGTTCAAAGTTTCAGGGATGGAAAGCAAACATTTCACTAGTGGAGATCACTCAATAGTAAGAGCAGCCACTCCCATTTCCACCCCTGATCCCCAGGCCTCTGAATGCTGCCTATGGAAGATAGAGCACTATTCACTGTTATGGTTGGTGAGGGCACTTATACCAGCTTCCATTTGGTCTTTCCTATCATAATAGTCCTTATCAGCCAGGGGACCAATGTGTGGAATCAGCCAGTTACTAAATATATCTGTTCTAATTATGCATCATAGAACTGGGGAAATAACCCCAGAGTAGGTTAGAGGACCTCCTGAGTCCACTATGAGGTGGACCTAAGCCAAAATTGCATTATCACCTGACTCATAAGTTCAATCTGTACTCTGACTGTGGACCATCTTGGCCTTTTAGTTCTCCAGGAATTATCATTTCAGAGTTAGTGTCTGGTAATTTCTGAGAAGTTATTTTTCTTTCTCCAATACATAATTACCTTGATAAGCTTATTGGGAGGAGACAGTGGAACATTTACTACATATACTTTTAGATGTGCAAGTAGAGTCCTTCAGTCTTCACTTTTTTTTTTAAATAAAGATTTAGTTTTATTGTTTTTGAAAGAGAGAAGGGAGAGGGCCCAGAGCAGTCTCCATAGTTGAACGCCATTAGTTTTCTACATAGTTCTCATTTCACAGGTGGGAGTGGGGCTGTTCAGGGCAGGAACCAGCCAGGGGCCTCCCGCATGGGAGGCATACCCCCGAGAGCCAGGGGCCTCCCACGTGAGAAGCTCACCATGCTGAGAAACGAACTGGGGGCACACCCCTGTTCAGCACATGTGTTTACTGTGGCTGGGATTTGATCCTTGGACCACGGGGCTGCAAGATGAGCACTCAACCAACTGAGTCATCCCAGCATCCCAATCTTCACTTTATTCAAGGGACTGAGTATATAAATTGGTTCATTTCTGGGAATTGGTTGAAGAACTGTGACTGTGTGATGATTCAAATTATACATACCTTTACCAGAATTGGAGCTTTGTATTTTACCTATGTAAATCGTGTTTCCATCTCAGGAATATTATGAACTAGCCAATGCCAAAGATTTCTGTGGGTCTGACTATTCTGGTTACTGCTTTTACTCTGATAGATGTGGCAACCAAACCTATTAATATTTTTTCTTTGATCATGAATTGCCACAAGTTAGCCCCCTGTATCTTAGAATCCATATTCTCATTGATTCAGGTCGTCTAGTTCAAAGGCAGTACTTCCCACTATTATTCCTGGCTTACAGAGAATAACCACTCAAGATCTCCTCAAGGATGCTGGGGCTCCCCTCCTTAATTGCATTTCTTATAGTCTTCATAAAGGGAGTGTCTTCTGCATCTCCTGGGGGACAGCAAGAGAGTGGATGATAAATCACCTGATAACCTACTGTAGCATTCCCATCTCCCCAAGCTCCTGGATCCCCTCCTTCAGAGAATGCTCAGGAAGTTCTGGCCCTTCAGCTTCATTGGAATCTACATTGTGTCATTCCATGCAACTTTCTGCTGTTCATATTTAGGGCCCGGTTCCTGGCAACCAACTAAATTATTGGAGCCAGTCTTGGCACTATTTTATCACACTAAATCTAGCATTTCTTATTGAGTCCATGCCAATAAATTTAGCAGCATTCAATATTGTATTCCACCTACCTAGATTTAGTACACTTGGGTCTGTTTCCATATATATTCCTTAGGTTTCGGTGATACGTATTTGCAAATGCAACTCTTCTGGTGTGTTTTGTGTCTTCTCATGGGTGTCACTTTTGTATCTCATCCTCTAGACCAGGTGTGTCCACATTCTTTTGGTTTCCCTGGGCCATACTGGAAGAATTTTGGGCCACACATAAAGCACACTAACACTAACAATGGCTGATGAGCTAAAAATAAATTGCAAAAACATATAATGTTTTAAGAAAGTTTACAAATTTGTATTGGGCCTCATTCAAAGCTGTCTTGGGCCACATGTGGCCTGCGGGCCGCAGGTTGGACAAGCTTGTTGTACAGCTTCCTGGGTCTTGAAGCACTGGGAGGTGGTAGGGGAAGATCCTTAAAAGGATTAGCAATCCCTTGTAAAGCAACTACCTCAGGAAAGACCATTTCAGGTATTTCAGGCAGTAGGAGGGTGTTTCAGAAAGGGGAGGAAGGGCAAAAGACACTTGGCAGAATTTAGTGGCTCAAGGTCTTCTTCATTGGAATCTGCCCAGATGTTTGCATCTCAATTTCAGTCTCACTCCTTCCTAATCAATGTTTTAACTTTAAAATGGGTCCCTGCAGTGTTGGGAATTCAGTACGCACTGTATTTTAGCCACCTGCAGGATTTAGACTTAGGGTTTATATTCAGTAATCTTGGTCTTGTAGCTACAGGAGGTAAAATTTCTTTTAGGACAGTCATAGAAACTTTGAGGTCTTTTTATACAAATCTTGTATTTCTCCCCCCAAATTCTCCAGCATACTTTGAAGCAGCCTTTCAAATCCATTATTTTCACCAACATGTTCTATAACAGGAAACACTTGGTGACCCAGAGACTAGCCTTCTCTAGATACTTAATACTGGTGTTGGTAAGATTATAATTTAAATAACTTTGTCTGCTGAATACTGAGGAATACCATTGTCCCTTTTTATCACCGAAAACAAGGATCATTAATGTCTTCAATCAGATCAGAGACTCAATTCCAGGTGGCCCAGAAGGAATTCAGAGAACTCATCTTTAAGTTTCTGTTCATCTGGAACAACCCTGGGTGTTGGTTAGGGTTCCATCAGATAAAAAGAGATTTATTACAGGGATTACATGATCACGGGAGCTAGTTGCTTCTGGAGTCAGTAGTGCTAGCATTAGGGACTTGAAGATGGATGTGATGTGGGCAGGTAAGGATGAGCTGAAACCCAAAAAACAAAGTGCAGCCTGTTTGTTTCTCATTGGGACTCATGTTGGTATGTCATTGCCTACAAGGCTCTGACTTCCAGGATGCTAGTGCCCTGTAGAAGAGCTGGTTACTTGCCACAAAAAGTTAACACATGAATTTGGCCAAGTATTCAGAGAAACTGGGACAAACAGTTGCCCCAAGGAGATTCAGCAGGAGCTGGAGGGACTGGCTTCTACCCCAGGCCAACAAACCAGCAGATCAGTGATGACATAAGTTGCAGTAGCATGTGACCTTATGTCAACCACCTGCATGTAAATCTGCCTGCTGTTTCATTTCCACCTTCTAAATCTCATGCCAAGTTCACTTGTTAGCATCCCTAACCCAGCATCACACAGGGAAGGGAATTCTGGCAGTTGGTACAATACAGAGTCACCGTAACAATCTGATTTTAAATCATAATTTTATCTCATGAAAAAGCATTAAATTGGATGCTGAATAATGCAGGCAGGTGTTTTGGAAGGCACCAAGGACATCTTTAAAATTTTCTAGCTTCCTTTAATGTGGTATCAAAAGGAATCTCACTTTGACCTTGTCTGACTAGAATTAGACATTCAGGCCTCTATAAATTAGTTGTGATGGTTTGTAATGCCAATTCCAGCAGTGCACATGAGTTCTCTTTACTTTGTCATTTTGCTTTTATAGTTACTGTTTATTGTGCTCCCGTGTGAGCTCAAATGTGAATGTTTCTGTGAAGTAATAGTTCATAAGGGATTACTTTCAAATAGCTTTCTTTCGCTTCTAAGTCTGGTCACTAAATGATTTAGGAGAAGATTGTTGGACCACTGCCTTACAACATTTTAATAATTAAAATAATCCTTTATTGAATACTTAGCTGTGTACCAGGTACTGTGTCAAGAACTTTCAATATATTATCTCATTTAATTCTTTACAAGGCTGATATGAAACCTAGATTTTATCCCCGTTTTACAGATGGGGAAATGGAGGCTCTGTTAAGTATGTTGCCTGAGGTCACTCAGCAGGTTAAGAGGAAGGAAGACCTGAGATTTAAGTCAGGTGTGTGACTCCAAAACAAAGGTTCTTCTTAACAAT
Source organism: Craseonycteris thonglongyai (assembly GCA_004027555.1). NCBI lineage: Eukaryota > Metazoa > Chordata > Mammalia > Chiroptera > Craseonycteridae > Craseonycteris > Craseonycteris thonglongyai. Next base: position 16,097 of record PVKE010017134.1, read on the forward strand.
TTTGCTTAACTTTTGTAAGTTTGTCTGTAATTTAGATGGTGAGGAATATCCAAAAATCAATAGGGAAACCTAAAATTGGAATTAACTTTGGCCATTATATCTTTTCTCTCATCATAGCTCTAACTGAGGAATTGGATTCTGTAACCAATGAGCTACATGCTATAGATATTCAAATTCAAGAACTTCTGGAAAGACAACAAGAGCTTACTCAGAAAAAAAACATCTTAACAAACAGAATAAAGCAGTGTTTAGAGGGATCTGAAGCTGGGAAAAGCAACGAATGTGATTCTTCACCTGCCTCTTGGAACAAAGAAGGTTTACTCTTTTTTTCCTTGTTAGTTTTTTCTTCTTGTATCTTTAAACTGGAATCAAATAATTGTTCCTAGATCAATCTTTCCAGTAGGCTTAGAGGTAAAATTGACCATTCCTTAAGTGGTGTGGGAAACTTATAGGCAGACCATTCTTAAGCCATGTTCTGTAATCTTTGAATTAAGCTTTTATTGTTCAGACTTTATTATTTTTTCTTTCTCTTCTCTCTTCTTCTTTTTTTGCAAATATGGTTCTAACAACATTAATCAGTGGTTGGAAAAATAAGATATTTATTTTAACTAAATTTTCTCAATTTTCACTAGACAAAATTAAACAATTAAGAAAAAATTCAAACTTGTTAAAGTTTAGTTCATTTTTCTGCCCTAGTGAACAAACATTTTTCTGCCCTAGTGAACAAACATTTTTCAATTGAAAATCATGCTAAGTATCATGTGTACCATTAATTATAATGGCATACTGTAACTCTAGAAGAAATTGCAGTACTCTTGAGAGCCTTGTTTTCCATTGACTCACTTCTAAAAACAATTTTTACACCAAAAATTCCAGCTAATTGTTAACTTTGTTCATGATATTTGAGTTTTTTAAAGATACTTTGAATTCCTTGGTTGACATGCAGACTGTTTTTCAAATCTCTGATCAGGCATCTGTGCAGGTTAATTCTTAACTGGCAAGTGGTTTAATTTTTTTCTGATGTTCTATTTCTTTCTTAATTTTAATTTTTTTTTGACAGAGAGAGAGATACAGAGACAGAGAGAATGGGGAGGGCCCAGTACAGTCTCCATAGTTACACATCGTTGGTTTTTCCACATGGTTTCATTCCACAGGTGGGTGCGGGGTTGTGCAGGGCAGGAACTGGACCGGGGTCTTACCCCAGTGAGAACCGAACTGGGGGGCACTCCCCAGTTTAGCATATGGGTCCACACGGGCCGGGGCTGGGATTCGATCCTCAGTACCCGGGGCTGCAAAGTGAGTGCTTAACTTACTGAGCCATCCCGGCTTCCCTCTGATGTTCTGTTTCTTATGATATATCATGAAAATTGTTTTTGCTTAGCTTAGTGAATTAAACTAATCTCAAAATTGTCATGAAAGTTAAATTGTCCATTGTATTAAAGGTCTTGTATATATTTATCTGATTCTTCTTTGTTATAAAAGCAGCCATTCACATTGTGTCTTATTTTTAATCCTAGTTTTAATATATTTAGCTTTATTTTCTCTCTCTAGATTTTCCATGGTCTGATAAAGTTAAAGATGTTCTGCAAAATGTCTTTAAACTGGAGATGTTCAGACCGCTTCAGCTTGAAACAATTAATGTAACGATGTCTGGAAAGGATGTATTTCTTGTAATGCCTACAGGAGGTGGAAAGAGCTTATGCTACCAGCTACCTGCATTGTGTTCAGATGGTATGTATTAATAAGGATTAATTTCTACTTGAGGAACTGTCATTTCTCTTAATGTATTTTTAAGTCTTAAAAAAAATAATTTCTAACCATACTTTGGTAAAAATCAAGTGGATTTAAAAGCTTTATCTTTACATTAATAGACATTTAAAGGGTTCACTTAAAGAGGGATGTTAAAGATGTTGAGAGTAGTTGATTCTTTTATTTTGTTTCTGATATATTAAAAACATGCTATAGGAGAAAATGTGTTAAAAATGAAATCAGTAGACTTGGATTCTAGTCCCAAATCTTTACTGAACGTCTGCCATGGGGTTATGCACTGGACATATAGTGGTGACCTTAGTCCAAGTTTCCAGAGCTCTGACTGCTGAGAAGACCTTTCTCAAACTTACTGTGCATTGGAATCACCTGGGGGATCTGATTAACATGCAGATTCTGAATTATATGAGACTCAAGATTTTGCTTGCAGACTATCACGAGAGCAGGGCTCAGCAGACTTCCTGAAAGAGCAAGTCAGTAAATACAGACTTTGTGGTCAGTATGATCTCCTTGGCAACTACTGAATGAACTCTGCCATTGAACAGTGAAGCAGCCATAGAATATATGTAAACATGTATCTATGGCGATGGTCCATTAAAATTTCATTTACAAAACCAAGCAGCCAGCCCTTAGTTTGTTGACCTCTGGTTTTAAGAATCCAGGTAATTACAAGCAATTACATTAAGAGTTTTAAGATAAAGGTTTTTTTAAATGGATAATTTATTTATTTATTTTTTAAATTGTTTTTGACAGAGTGAGAGGAGAGAGATACAGAGCCAGAGAGAGAATTGAACTGGAGGCACTCCCCAGTTCAGCATATGGGTCCGCACGGGCTGGGGCCGGGATTCGATCATCGGTCCCCGGCGCTGCGAAGTGAGCGCTTAACCCTCTGAGCCATCCCGTCTTCCCCAAGATAAAGGTTTTAATAGGGACTTTAGTCAGCACATAGATCTGGTCTAGGGACTGTCAGGGAAGGCTGTCCTGAGGAAGTGTCATTTGACCTAAAAGCTAAAAGAATAGTAGGGGAAAAAAAGAAAAGAAAAAGGAAAGTGGAGGAAGGAAGACTGTTCATGCAGGGGAGCAATATTTGTGAGACCCCAAAAATAAGAGAGAATATGCATGGTATGGTGTATTCAATAGCCTGGAAAAATTTCAGTGTGCCGATCAATGAAGGGCACATTTGCTGAAAGAGTTTTGAAAGGTATTTTTAAAGCTTATCCTTAGATTAATGGGAAGCCATTGAAAAGTTTTAATACAGGTAAGAGACTTGGTAGACTTGTGGCTTAGAAGGATCATTTCAGCAGGTGGAAGAATTCGAAAAGTATTTAGAAGGTAGATTCAGTAGGACTTGGTAGTCATTGGATAGGGACATAGGAGACGGGATGGATAGTCTAGAATGATACGTTCATTTTTGGCTGAGACAAATGGTGAGGTTGGTTACTGAAAGAGGGTTAAGTTAGAGAAAGAACTTAGTTGGGAATGGAAAGGGAGGGAAGATGATGAATTAAATTTGGGACACCTTGAATTTATGATGTCCTACATGGCATCCAGGTGGAATTGTCCTGTGAGTAGGAGGATGTTTGAGTGTAAAGTTTGTGTTTGAGAGATGTGAGTTAGCTGAATTGGAGGCTGTTCGTCTGCAGAAGGCTATTGAAGTCATGGCCAGAGCAGCAGAAGAGAAGAAGCCTAGGACAGAAATCAGGAAACCAAGAATTTAGAGATAAACAGAGAAAGAGGGCCTTGCAAACAAGGTTGAGAAGGAATAGCCAAATGTAGGAGGATAATCAGAGTATGGTATTACTAGAAACCTACGGAAGGGAGTATTTCAAAGAGGATGTGGTTAATAGTGATGACTGTTGGCAAAGGGTCAAATAAAATAAGGACTTAAAAGTTTAATGGAGTTTTTTTTATTTTATTTAATATTTATTTATTTATTTTTAATTGTTTATTAACAGAGAGAGAGAGATACAGAGACAGAGAACTGAACTGGAGGAGTTCTCAGTTCAGCATGGGCCGGGGCCGGGATTCGATCCTCGGTCCCCAGCACTGCAAAGTGAGCGCTTAACCCACTCAGCCATCTCGGCCTCCCCTAATTGAGTTTAATGACACGGACTCATCTATGACCTTGGCTAGCTAGAGCAATTTCTGTGAAATGGTTGAGTGGAAACCGAATAGCAATGGTTTGGAAGTGAGTAGGAGTTGAAGAAGTGGAAATAGTGAAGGGGACACTCTGGAAAGAATTGCTATGAAGGGAAAAAGAGAGGGGGCCCTGAATTAGGTTTCCAGGGTTGTTGTTTTTTTTTTCCAAAGATGAGAGAGACTTGACCCTATTTAAATGGAATGAGAAGGTGCCAGTAATGAGGAAGAAGGTGAAAATACAGGAGAGAGAATTGAAATTTCTAGTAAGGTCTTAATCTGAGTCTGTTTTTTAAATGTCTGCCTTATGCTCGAGGTTATTTTAAGGAACAAACTATAAAAACATAAGGTCATATGTTTTAAACAATGTAGAATAGCTCTTACAGTGGTCAGCAATTTCAGTTATAAGAGAAGGGATATATTACCAGAACTTGTTTTAGTCAGTAAACTTCACTGATTTCTACTCAGTGTAAATTAATCTGGTGTAGTAAGTGGAAGAATATTCATATAACTATTATTTTTAATAATATAGGTTGCTATGTTTTGTTTGTTCCTCCCCACCCACCCCCCTTGGAAAGCTTTGGAGTAATTTTTCCTTCATGTAACTGAATGGTATTTGACTTGATTTATATTATTTTACTGACATTACCAAAACTGATTAACAATGAGGGTGAATTAAAAATTCAAAATGATAATATATTTTTATAGGACTGAAAAGAGAAGAGATTTCTGTTTAATTTAAATGTGCTTATTGGGCATATGATCATTTATTTGTATCTTTCTCTGTTAGTGAGAGTAAGAAATAGTCTATTGTTAAAGTTGCACTGAAAATTAGTCTGAATTGATGGTAGTGCCCAAAAATTATGGTAAAGAAGGTGAATGGTCAAAACTTGTTCTGGTGGTGGTATAAAATTTAAAGTAAATTTTTTTTTTCTCAGGTTTTACACTCGTGATTTGCCCATTGATCTCTCTTATGGAAGACCAATTAATGATTTTAAAACAATTAGAAATTTCAGCTACCATGTTAAATGCTTCTAGTTCTAAGGTATGCTTCTGTGGCTTTTTCTTCCTTTTTTAAAAAAATTTTAACTCTTCACTGACATAGGCGCCTTGGCCATAATTGAGTTCCTTATAAAATTATAAACTGATAAGTATTTATGTTAGGAATTGCAACTCCTGCTCATGGATCAGTTCTAGCCCGTTGCCTATTTTGTGTGCTTTGTTGGTTAAGATTGGTTTTTATATTTTTAAATGGTTAAAAATATTGAAAGAATAATATTATTTTGAGAGGTGTGAAAATTATGAGATTCACATTTTGGTATCCATAAAATAAAGTTTTATTGGAGCACAATGATGCTTGCTCATTTACATGTAGTCTATGACTTTTTACAGTATAAAGGGAGAGGTAAGTAGTGATAGTTGAGACCATGTGGCCCACAAAACATAATATTGGCACTTTATAGGTAACATTTGATTACCTTTTTTATATTATCAATGATAAAATAATAGGCAAGAATTTCTAATTGTGCAATATAATTAAATACAAAAAATAAATTACTAACAAGATACCCTACCCTGGTGGAATTTTGTTTGCAAATGGACTTTCTTACCTTCATCTGCAGAAAAAAGCATTTCTCAGCTATTCTTTTTTAAAAAGCATTTTATTGAAATTTTCAAAAGTATAAAAAGACAGAATATCATAAACACTACTATGTACTTATTAACCACTTTTAATAGTTATCAACATATGGTCACTCTTTTTTCATCTATCCATCTCCAGTTTTCCCTACCTCCTTGCACTTGGTTTTCTTTGAAACAAGTCCCAGACATCATATCATGTCATTTGTAACTTACTCAGTATGTATCTCTTTTTGAAAAAATAACTGTAAAGCCATCATCATGCCTAAAAAATTTAATATCAATTCCTTAAAGTCATCAAATAAAAATATTCAGAGTTCATTGTCTTATCAAATTTCATGGGTTTTTTTTTTTTTTTTGATTTTTTGAATCATGTTACACATAAGATTCATGTATCATGTTGTATTTGGTTCATATATCCATAAGTTTCTCCTCATGTCTTGTGCAAATGATTTGTTGAAGATAGCAGGCTCTTGCGTAGGTTCCTACATTCTGGATTTTCCTGATTATATTTTTGTAATGTAGTTTAATTTGTTTCTTATAGTTAGATCTAAAAGCTTGATTGGATTTATATTTGGGTTTTATTTTTGTAGGTGTATATTTCCTGTTCCATCACTAAGAGTTACATAATACCTCATTTTTTGTGTGTATGTGTGATGTTAAGCTTGATCAGTGGGTTCAGGTAGTATTTATCTGCTCTGTAATTATCAATTTCTCTGTCAGCTTTTCATCTAATGATTTTTAGCAGCCACTGATGATTATTGCTTACCTTAGAGCTATTATTTAATTAGGGGGTTTCAAAATGGTGATTTCTAATTCTATCACTCCTTCATATATTAGCTAGACTTTTTCTGTAAAGAACTTTTTTCTTATTAGCTCTCTTTACAGTTTCTTTGCCAATTTCCAGAAAGTGGTGTTTCCCAGCATTCTCTGGAAGTCTTTCTTCTTTTTCAAGTATCATTATAAATACGAATTTTTAACAAAGTTGATGTATTTTAATTCACACTTGTTCTTTTCTATGCTGAAATATGCCCATTTTGGGGACCGTGACAGTGTATTTAAATTGGCCCTGAATCCTTTTTTTTTTTTCTTCTTCACCCCACAGCTTTTGACTTCTTGCTTCCTTTTATAAGATAGTCCAGGCTCATTTTGTATATTTCCTCCCAGACCTGGATTTATTTATATATACATACGTGTGTGTGTGTGTGTGTACAATTTAAATTCTTGTATCATAACTTCTCTCTCAGTAAGATGAACAAACCTATGGAGAACTTTGTTTGCTAAAGTTATTACTTGAGAAAGGGTAAGTCAAGTCCAGTTTTCTAGTTTTTTTCACTAGTAGTTTGTAGGGCGAGAATAGAACTTTTTAAAAACCTTGCTTCAGTACTTATTCTGCCGGAAGTTGTAGTATTTTTTTTTTGTAGCTGTTCATTTCTGAGGATATAGCCGTATATTTGGTCCCCTTAAGATTTCTGGGACATTTAGGACAAGTTGTAATGTTTAATATACTTCAGCTATTTTTTAAATTAGGACTATCTTAAGAAGTTAACAAACTACTTTGCTGGGACAAAGGAAGCAGTGTTGACTTTCTCTCACATTCACCTTTGTTTGTTTGCCTCTTTTTTTCCTTCCTTCCTTCCTCCCTCCCTCCCTCCCTCTTTCTTCCTTCTTTTGCATTAAAATAATCAAAAAGGAAACATCAGACTTAATTTAAGTTTGGAAAAACAATGGAGCCAATCAACTCTTGAAAAAGAGAATGCTACTTTGCTGATCACGTTTATTGGAAGGGTTGGAGAAAAATAAAAATGCCAGTTAGCTTAAGAATTTGTAAGTTATCTATAAACCAACTTATTTCAGGAGTGGAAGAATCCTTGGTCATTTCTTGGTATCAAAATTTACACAGTTTTTTTTTTTTAATATCTTCTACATTTAAAGAGGCAGTCATACAAAGTCTTCTGTTTTCCATGTAGGATAAATTCTTTGTTTCAACCAGGTTCCAATGGAGGGGCAACTAGTACAACACCATTTGCCTGGACAAAGAGCATTGGAATATTCTACTTGTTAATTTATGTGTTTCTTCACCAATTTCTATAGTAGTCATAGTTTCTTCCAAATCTCCCAGTGTCATATGTAAACATTGATCATAAGCATGTGATCTGCCTCAAAACTCTTGTCATTTTTTATTTTCACATAAATTTACTTATCCAGGCTGAGCCTGATGAAATTCAGGGGGCTCTTCTATGGTGTTGGTAGTTGTTGCTAGTCCATATCATCTGCCATGTTCCAAATCCTTACACCATTGGCTCTTTATACTTTATTTGGTCCTAATTAAGTGAGAAGGAAAAATAGGACATCTAATGTGTGAAATATTATATAAAATGATATGAAGCAATAAGAATCTAATAACTTTTAAGATTTATTTTTGTTACAGGTAACATAAATATATATTTTATGTTATAAAATTTTAATAACTAGAATACTTTACAAAACCTACATAAAGGGATTGTAGATTTGATAGCATCGTTGAAGTAGCTAATCAAGAATAAATTGTGGGGGAAGCCGGGATGGCTCAGTGGGTTGAGTGCTCACTTTGCAGTGCTGGGGACCGAGGATCGAATCCTGGCCCTGGCCGATGTGGACCCATGTGCTGAACTGGGGAGTTCCCCCAGTTCAGTTCTCTCTCTCTCTCTCTCTCTCTCTCTCTCTCTCTCTCTCTCTCTCTCTCTCTCCTGTCAAAACAATAAAAAAAAAAAGAATAAATTGTGTTACAGGCATGTGGTAATTACAAATATAATGTTAATATTAATTAAATGCTCCTTTATAACCATACCTGTTGAATTTAGCTCACAGTTTAGCATTTGTTTTGAACAGTTTAGAATTATGCCTTCATAGAAGAAATGTTTATTGTAGTTTCTTGACATTCATTTCTTATTCTTTTGTCAAATGAGATTATTCTTTTATCAACAGTTGGGTATAGGTAAATAACTAAAATGCTATTTACACAGCTGCCATGAAGTGTAGTACTGGGACATGGCTTCAGTTTTAATGAAGTAAACATCTGTTGTTAAAATAGCCTAAGGCTATTGCTTTTGAGTAATGAACATCTTCATTTACCTCTTAGTATTGTAGACTGCTATCAATGTGTCTGTTTTTCCTTTCAACAGGGACATGTGAAATGGGTTCATGATGAAATGATAAATAAAAACTCCAAGCTAAAGCTAATTTATGTGACGCCAGAGAAAATTGCAAAAAGCCGAATGTTTATGTCAAAACTAGAGAAAGCCTATGAGGCAGGCAGACTTACCCGGATTGCTGTGGATGAAGTTCACTGCTGCAGTCACTGGGGTCATGACTTCAGACCTGGTATGTATGTTGTCTGTAGAAAACCTGTTGCTCCTAGGGACTATTTTCTTACTCAGCTTTACACGATGGGAAAAATTTCCTGTTTCCATTAAAATTATTCTCTTGGGTAGTTTATTACTCATTTTTTTCTTATCATTTAATATAAAGGAAACCAAGAAGCAAAATCTTTTATCTCTTCACTCCTTCCACATAGTGTTTACCGTAGTCTTAATTTCCTTTATCCTTTGAAACACATGTTTAGCCATAAATGTTTACTGACCTCTAAGTTCTCCTTTACATGTATTGAGGAATTTCCATCTGCTTAAAGTTGTCTTCTTTAGTCCTCATTCTGAATGTGATGAGCATCCACTTCTGGACATGTGCCCAGTTAACTCCTCAGTGGTTAAGTTCTATGGGATATTATAGTAACTCTTTTCTTTACTCTTCCAACCTAATCTTATCATAGCCTGAAGCAGATTACTCAGACTTGTTCTATGCAAAAAAATCGTAAAATGTCCTGCTCCATGATTTTAATCTGTTCTTCTTCTGAACCTACTTTCACACTCATGTGGACTCCCTGAGTCCCCCTTTAAATCCTCCTCATATTTGTCCTTAACTCCAGTACCCAGATGGTGGTCATTCTTTTTCCCACCTAAACACTGTGGTGGGGCCACTTCTGTTATGTTTCTCCTGGATTACCCATCTGCTCCAGGCCAGGCTTCTGGTTCCTTCATTCCTGCTGTTTGGCTGCTAAACATTATCGGAAATAAGTTGCATAACTGCATACACATCCACCTCAGTTCAGCTTTCATTGTGCTCAGTTATTTTTGTCCTTATTTTATCTCCTTTATACATTTCTCCCAGCAAACTTATATCTCCTCTTTCATTTCTTATTTTATGTATTTGAATTCTTTTTTTTTTTTTTCTTGGTGACTCTGGCTATAAGTTTGTATTTTGTTTATCTTTTCAGACCAGCTCTTAGGTTCATTGACCTTTTGTATTGTCTTATTAGTCTTGTGATCTTTATTTCCTTCTTTCTACCAACTTTGGTTTCAGTTTGTTTTTTTTGTTTTCTAGTTCCTTGATGGATAAAGTTAGAATGTTTATTTGACATCTTTCTTTATTTTTATTGTAGGCTTTTACTGCTATTAGAACTGCTTTTGTGGGCTACTGTAAGTTTTGGTATGCTATATTTCCGTTTTCATTTGTTTCAAAACATATAAATTTATTTTTTCTTCTTGTGTATCTAAATTAGCTTGACTACAATGAAATCACCCTCCCTGCTCGCCCACCCCAAGGAACTGCCCTTTTTTCTTCCTGTTTGGCATTTGTAATCATCATTTGCCCTGCTGCTCTACTAGAGGTCCTCACCAAGAACTTTTGATTTGCTTCCCTTCTCCTGAGCAATTTCCCCTTTAATTTTTCCCTCTTAGAAAATCATTTAACCGCTCACACATTTGCTCAAGTCAAAGTTTTAGCAGTTACCTTTCTCATTCAGGGTCCAGTCAGGAGACAGAAACCACACTAGCTATTTGAACACAAAAAATTTAATATAAAGAATTGTTAGCTAGGTAAAATTTGGTTATAAATCCCTAACTGAAAAAACAAACAAACTGGTATCATGAAGGTAAAAACTGGAATAAGCAACTGCCATCACTAGCACTGGGGGAATAGGAAGAAAAGTCTGGAACTAGGAAGGTTTGGAAACTGAGAGGAGGACCCTCTCAGTGGAGCTGTAGCTAGGATGTCTGAGGAGACACAGCTCCCTGGTGTTGGTGTCTCTTAGTGGAGGCAGAGGAAGGGTGGACCCATGATGAAGCTTAGGAAAGGTTAGGAAAATTGCCAGCTGTGTTCTGTTGCTACAAAGGAGAGACAGTGCCGCTGCAGGGAGGACAAAGCCTTGCTGGGATGATGTTGTCGAGAACACAAGCAAGCCCACAGAAGTACACAGGACGGGACAGCACCCTTCTTCCTGCCAGCCTTGTACTCTGCCCTCCAACCAGCTGGCAGAATAGAAATGTAGGGTGCACATTCCCCACTTCGGCACCTCAAAACAGAGAATGGCAGGGTGGAGTTGGAGCTGAGAACAGATAACTTATTCGATGACACATCATCCTTGATTTATTCTATCTCTGCACCAATCCACCACCAAGTCAGCTCAACCTCTCAATTGAATTCCAAGTTTGTCCACTTCTCTGTATTGTTCTCTCTCAAGTCCTGCTGGGCTCTTTTCTACTGGTCTATTGCCAACTAAGCCTGATCCCATCTTACCCTTTAACAGTTTGTTCCCCACACACCAACCAAAGCGATCTTTACTACATATAAATCAAATTGGTTTACTTCCCTCCATAAACCACCCAGTAGGTTTTCTTTGTACTTCGAATAAAATCCACATCATCTGAGGTCCATAAGGCCATATGACTGTGATCTATCACCTGTTTGTTTCTGATTTCATCCTCTTCTTTACTCACTCATTATATTCCATCTACACTGGGTTTATTGCTATGAGCACTTCTCTCTCTCTAATAAGTACTTATTGTTTACTCATTACATCATCTGGTTTCTGTGATAATTGTATTCTTGTTTCGTTTGCATGGCATCTTTGTCTTGTTCACCACTTTATCTCCAGTGCCTAGAGACATGCTTGACATGCAGTAGAAAGTATTCAACATATGTCTGTTGATGAATGGGTAAATGAATCTTAGACCCCCCTCACCACCACCACCAGTATCCTAATAGTCACTGTGGGGTACTAGTTCATGTATTTCTATTCATTTCTTTCTGTGTCATACCTTATTTTATATTCTCTATTATTTGTTTTCTAGTTTGTTGCTGCCATCTTTGAACTGGTCTCCTTTTCTTTAATCTTTTGCCTATTTCAACCCATTTTTCTCACTACCACCAAAAGATGATTTCTGAGATGACCCATATCTGCTCTAAAGATTGCATAATGACTCCTCATTTCCATTAGGATAAAGCTTCTTAGAATCAAATGACTATATTGTTCATAGTCTTAACTTAAACCTGCCTTTCTATCAATACCTTTCTGTGTAACAGTGTCAGTCAGGGTTCAGGCAGGGAAGCAAAGCCACTATGAGTGTTGGGAGAGAAGGGATTTATTTTAGGAAGTAGACCTCCTACAGTCATGGGTGGAGCTGGGGAAATGAAGGTCTGAAGTGGAAACGGAGGATCAGAGAAAAGTCCTTGACTCGTCCTGAACCACTGGCTTGGGAAGAACAGCCAGAGCTTGTAGGACAATCTGCAACCAGCATGGCCCGTGCCCAAGGGGGCTACAGAGGGGATAGCCATGAGAGGTCTCGTAAGCTGTTTTCTCCCAGTAGCTATTGCTTCTGTGGGTCTGCTGTCAAGCATCTACTGGGGCCCCTGTTGATGAGCAAGGCCTGTGGTTGTGCAGAAGAGCTGATGGAGGAGTGGGAAAGAGCTAGGACAAGCTAGACCTACCTGGGTACCTTTGCATCTGACCATCAGCCTGTTTGCCTGGAAAGACCTTCAAAGAGTAATGGAGTTGGTTCACTTCTGCCTCCCCTACCTTGCTCAAGTTCCTCTTTTGGACCAGCTCTAACTCAGAACCATACAGGGAATATGGTTTCCTGCTGACTGGAGTTCATAATAGACCCATCCAGCACATTACTCTGATGTAGCCTCACCAAACTGGTTGCTCTTATCTAAACCTGCCAAGTAATTTCATGCCAGTGTGTTTGCAGTGTATATGCTGTTTCCTCTGCCTGATATTTCCTTATCCCTTCCTAGTAAACTTCTCATTCTTTAGCACCCAATTCAAGTGTTAGCTCCTTGAAATCTTCACAACTTGCCAAGCAATTTCTGCCTCTATAGTTTCATGGTAGTCCTCTATATTAGCATTTAGCAATTTCTACCATTTTTCGTTTTCACTTTTCTCCAAATAATTTAAGCATTTCAGGACAACTTATCTAGACTTAGATGGGTATGACAAAGGATGTCCCCAGAATTGTGGTTACCGTATATAAAAAAGCAGTGCCCCTCACCAACCTTTTCCTGGTCTGAACTTGCCACTTTTGGATGCTCTTGGTGATTGAGGAGTTCTGGCTGATGTGGCCTCTTTTATCTCTTGTCACTTATAATAGGGACAAGCACTGTGGCTTCGTCCACTGCCTTTTGAATCCCCTGTTCAGCAATGCTTAGCTTACTGGGAATGTTTAGGTCAGGGGTGGCGAACCTTTTGGCGATTGAGTGCCAAAGTTTATGAAATAAGAGTATACTCGCTCAACTCGCGTGCCAACCCATCGAGTGAGATAGAGGTATCAATTATTTTTATGTTTATAAGAGCATAAACAATAATTTTTTAAATGGTATTCACAGCTCTGCGTCCCGAAATAATTGCTCCGCGTGCCACTTTGGGCACTCGTGCCATAGGTTCGCCACCCCCGGTTTAGGTATTCTCTCTCTTCAACAGGGAGTTCCACTTGTGGCCAAGAACAGTGCTTTTGAAGAACTAATTGAAAGTGTTTAAAGCCTCCTGTTCAAAAAGGCTGGGCTGAAACTGCAGATTTACTGCTATAGAGCGCTCTGAAAATCAAATGACAGAAATTATTAATTATCTGCATCATGTTAAAAAAGCCTAATTTACTTTCTTCCTTAAAAGATAGAAAGAGGGCCACTTTTGTTTTTTTTCCCCAGATTATAAGGCACTGGGTATCTTAAAGCGGCAGTTCCCTAATGCAGCGCTAATTGGGTTGACTGCAACTGCAACCAATCATGTTTTGAAGGATGTTCAGAAAATATTGTGTGTAGAAAAGTGTTTTACTTTTACAGCTTCTTTTAATCGGCCAAATCTTTATTATGAGGTATGTAATCTTTTAAATTATCTTACAACTTTTGTGAAGGATTATGCAGAGAAGTTACCTTTTATATGTTCATTTATATGAGTAACAGTTAAATATGTTTATGAGTTTTTAAAATCAGGAGGTAATTATAAGCAGATTCATTAATTAATGCTTTCTTCTATCTTTTGTTCTTTTATCTCTTCTAAAGTAGGTTGAGTAGAAGACACTGCCTTGTTTAATTTATGTACATTCTTACAAAGAAGGAGAGAAAGTACAGGCTGATACCAAGGACCCTAATAGCATCCGTATTGAAATTTGTTAGGAAACAATAGGAATTAATATGTCATTAAAGATTTTCTAATAGTACCTATTTAGATTATATTTGATATATCACCTTGGAAATTAAATAACAACTATTTGTTTTTTCTTTCTAATTCTTTTAAGAATTAACTTAATATTTTTCTGAGTTTTTGTTGAATAGTTATTTATGCCATGGATTATGTTTTTTATAAAAGTAGCTTCAGAAAATAACGTCCTCATTTTTACAAGTTATTCACTGCTTCTGTGCCTCCTTATTTCTGGTAAATTCAAAAATAAAAATCAAGAAGAGGCTGGGAGGTGGCAGGGGTGAGGCAGATGGGGTGAGTCAGATGGGGTGAGTCAGATGGGGTGAGTCAGATGATGCAAGTAGAAAAAACACAATGCCCATGAAAGAGTAGGGCCTTGAAAGTTGTAAATAAGTGACTATTTGGATGGTACTCACTAATATGCTTTTTAATAAGTTAACCTTTTTCTTAGGTTCGGAAGAAGCCCTCAAACACTGAAGATTTTATTGAGGATATTGTGAAGCTCATTAATGGGAGATACAAAGGGCAATCAGGTAACAAAATAACACATCAACTTTGAAGACTGAGAGAGGACTTCCAAAAAATTACATACTGATAAATGATTAGTACCAAAATATATGCATGCTGCTAATGTGTGGCTGAAGATACTTACTTGAACCTGTTACAGTAAAATTAATTGGCTTGGTGATCCTAGAAACTGCTTATGGCATTTGGTAATGGCACAGATTATAAGAGTCACAAAACTGATTTATTTTTGCTTATTTACACTCAATTGCCTTAAAGAATGGACCTAATGACATAATGGTAATTTTAAACAGCACATACCGTATTTTCCGGCATATAAGACGACTGGGCGTATAAGACGACCCCCTAATTTTACAGTTAAAACATAGGTTTAGGCCTATATTCGCTGTATAAGACTACGGGAATATAGGCCTAAACCTATGTTTTAACTGTAAAATTAGGGGGTCGTCTTATACGC
>PVKE010017135.1:0-31133 GCA_004027555.1 Craseonycteris thonglongyai
GTCTAAAGTTGAAATATTAAGTCTAGTGAGCCTATAACTAAAATCCTCTAATAATGTCGTGGAAAAACACTTTCTGGATTTCTGTTCAATTATCTTCTGCAGAAAGAAGCTCAGAAATGTTGTATCAATTCCTCTCTTAGCTAGGTTCTTTCAAGATAACATACTTGCAAGGTCTGACAAGTAAGTTCACGAACTTGCCACTGTGCCCTTACATTGGCATCACTGTACAAACAACTCTGTAAAGTTTCATAACCTTGATATATTAGTGTCTCAAGCCGTGCTTGTGTCAATGTGTGGCGGTGTCTTGCTAAATGACATTTTTTATTGCTGTGTGATTTTGTGCACTATATAGAGAATGTTGGAACTTGAATTAGAGCAATGAACAAGCACTAAATTTCTTGTTAAACTTGGCAAGAGTGGAAGTGAAACCAGGGACATGTTAGTCTAAAACTTAGCCTAAGTTGATGGGGATAATACCATGAAGAAAACAGCAGTGTACAAATGGATTAAATAAACATTTTTCAAAAGGAGAGAAAACGTCACTGATGAGAAGAGGTCAGGGTGGCCAGTAACACAGAACTAAAGAAAACATTGCAATAATTCACTTGTGTGTCAAAGTCGTTGGCTAACTGAGAAACGTAGCAGACCAAGTAAACATTGATAGAGAAACAGTTAGAAAAATCTTCACGGGAAAGCTTGGCATGAGAAAGGTTCATGCCAAAATGGTCCCTAAGGAGCTCACTGGTGAACAAAAGCAAAAGAGAATCCAAGTTTTCTGAGGCCTTTTGGAGAGGCAAGACAATGTTTTGGGCTGTGTTATCACTGGTGAGGAAATGTGGGTGTACCAACATGACCCTAAAACAAAGCGTCGAAGTGCACAATGGAAGTCAGTCAATTCTTCACGATCAAAAAAGTTTGTCAGTTCAAACTGAGTCCAAAAAATGTTGCTAACCTTTTTTCTTTTTTTTAAATATCAGAGGGATTGCTCATGATGACTTTGTACCAACTGGGCAAATGGTCAACCAAGTTGACTATTTGGAAGTGCTAGAAAGGCTGCGTGAACAGTTAGATGAAAATGACATGAACTTTTTGCCAACAACTCATGGCTCTTGCATCACAATACACCAGCTCACATGGCACTATGAGGGAGTTTTTAGCCAGTAATCCAATAACTGTATTGGAACACCCTCCTTAACCCCTTGATCTGGACTCCAATGACTTTTTTTCTTTCCCCAAAGCGAAAGGAAATATTAAAAGGAAGATATTGTGATAACATTCAGGACATCAAGAGTAAGAGAATGACAGTTCTGATGGCCATTCCAGAAAAAGAGTTCCAAAATTGCTTTGAAGGGTGGATTAGGCACTGGCGTCAGTGATAGCTTTCTAAGGGAAGTACTTCGAAGGTGATCATAGTGCTATTCAGCAACGAAGTATGTACCACTTTTACTAGAATGAGTTCACGAACTTGTCAGACCTTGTACCTTTGATGACAATGAGGTATCTATGTGAAAATTGAAAAACTGTGTAAACCATTTGTCCTCAGATAAGCACTATGACAGACACAAATAAATACTTTAGATCCTAAGAGCAACCATCACTTAAATTAGGCCACATTAATGTATTAAGGATAATAAAATATTTATATAAAAATTGTGTAACCACTTATTTTATGAGAATTAATTAAAACATAAAGCAATCAGATTAATATCAATAAACATCAGTTTAAAGAATGCTGGACTATTCAATTTTTTCTAATAAACCTTAGAATAAATTATTCCTGTGGAGTAATGCAAACAAAAATATCCCACAATGCTAAATAAAATTAAGAAAGCATTTTGTAAATATTTTAATAGAAAATATAGGACAAAAAGGAATGTCATTATAGTGAAAAATAACTTAATAAAGCTTAAACATATCACTGTTTCATTGACTTAGTTGGATGAGTTGGATTTTCATCATTGTAATCATTTAATTTAGTTTTTAAACTAAAAAGGAGGAAGAAGCATGTTTTATTTTTTTCTTGCAAAAGTAAATATCCTCTTTCGCCATCTGGTGGCTAAAGACTATATTTTCCACGTAGACGAAAACAAACTCATTTAACAGCCAATATCTAATTCATCTTACTGTAATGATATGTCTATTTTTTAACCAAAGTAAATATAACTGAGGCAATTTTGTTTAACGGTTCCCCGCACTTTATTCAAATAACTCTAGCAACAGTATTTAATCTAAGATTAAAAAAAGAACAGTTAAAAATGTTTTTGAAAGTTAATTTATTTTGAAAGTTAGAACTAAATATGGTAGTAACAATTTGCTTAATCTGAATGTATTTTGTTATAAAGAGTTAACAATATCTTTATGAAAACAAAAACTTCCAAATATATTTTTAATGATAGGCATAGATTTGGTTAATTTCTAAGAGGTTTCAGAGTTACAATTATATGTTGACAATTCACCATACCAAGAAGAAGATAATTTAAAAGTATAAGGTTTGTCTTTCCTATAAATTTTTTAAGTAAAATTTGCAATGTATTTACTAGTACGGTTTATGCATACTCATATATAACTACTTCACTTCACAAAAATAAAACATGACAATTATTTAATGTTTAATTTCTTTATTTTCTGCAGAACAGTTTAATATTGAAACCCAAATTATTACTTTGAGAAAGGGTAAAACAGAGAAACACAGAAAGACAAACATTTCATTTAACTTACGGTCTTGTGAGCAGTCACTTTTGTAGGCAACACTTTTTTTTTATATAGAAAAGAAGAAATAAAAAACAAACAGCACCATTAAAGAATGCATGATCCCTGAATTCTAACAAAACACTGTCTAAAAATTGTTCAAATGCTTGTTGCACTCAGTCACATTTAGTCAGGTATCAAAGCAAGCAGAACAGTTTTAAATTGTAGCAGTCTTACTGAATCAACTGCTCCCCCTTCTGAGGATTTTACACACCTTTTCTGAGTTTTTCCTGTGGGAATAATATATTCTTTGGTAAAGGACTGAAGGAGGGTTTTACTTCTCTGTATGCTAATATAAAATGTCTGTACGTTGAGGGTCTTCACCCCAGTCTGTCATGCATGTTATGTTTGGGTTGATTTCACATTTTCCTGTTACACTGTGAGAGTAATACTGCCTTTTTTTTTTTTTAAAGGCATTAAATGGCTAATGTCAAACAGATGTAAACATTCAGAATACTGACCCCCCCCCAAAAAAAATACACACATTAAAAAAATTGTACTAAAAATATGAATCAGATTAGGTTTCCATGAAGCAGGGGAAAAATACAGCAGTACAAGAAAATTATGGCAACAAAGTAAAGCACTTTCTTTGAAACATTCATGAACAGTACAATACAACAAGGTTTTTTTCTACTGTCTAAATTATTCTGCAAATATCAAATATAGTACAAAGCGAAACAGTATGTGCTATAAAAAAGCAGCTCCTTTAAATTATAGTAAAAATGTTTTTGTTTGCTTTACAGTGACAAAGCATGAGGACTGAAGACAAGATTTTTATATTCAGTGACATTTTGGCTACATAGGCCCCTGACAGTCTACTGAGTTCCTTTGCTAGGAGTTTTCACATTGTTCTCTGGAAACACAAATGGACGACGACTCTGGGCTCTGCATGTTCGTGGGCTCAATCCCACCGGCAGCATGGTGCTCGGCCTTGACACCAGAGGGACGATACAACCCTAACCTTAATTTCAGCTTCTGTAACCTGCGACTTGACCAAGGAGTAACAGGGAAACCAAGGCCATAGTACCTTCCTCTTTTGAAATGATACAAGTATTTGTAAACTGGACTGCAGCACTGTGTACTGTTCCTGTTGACTGTACTATGCACACCATACACATCAGCTTGTTTTTGCATGTTTATTTTGAATGAGTAGGACTAGCCAATGTCTAGAAGTCAACTAAACCTTCCAGAGCTCATCCCAGAAACACATACCACCACAGTCTTTATAGCAACCAGGCTCAACCTCATAGGTTTGTTTTCAAGTTTTCTTCTTCAAATTAGACGTTAACAGGGAAATATAACAGTTCAGCAACATTTCTGCTATTCTCACCTGGGGGTAGGATATTATTTTCATTCTGAAAATGAATTTGCATCAAAATGTTCTTATTAACATGCCCATTAACTAACTAAATGTCTTTATACACCTTAGAAATATGCATATCCTATAGGAGGGGGATTAGGAAATAGAGGTTTTCTTCCTCCTCCTGCTCCAAAAGTGCTACTTACAGAAATACATCCTTTGTGATTAAAAAAAAAAATTACATGTCACATGTGTAAGTTCTATTCCTGATAGCGGATAGCATAGTGTCCAATAATCAGGATAATGCACATACTAAAATTTGCACATTACACCACAATTAACGTGTAGTAAATAACATATTCTATTTGCACATAGGCAGACACCTGTGGAAATCAGGAAACTAAGAAGCTACTCACCTAATTCAAATATACTGGCTTATGTATATGTGTGTGTATGTATATGTATATGTGTGTGTGTGTGTGTGTGTGTGTATATATATACACACACACACACACACATATACATACATAGAAACACTTGTAAAATATCTGAGTCACGTTTTTACTCCTGAATTTTTCTTTCCATTATTTTTAGCCCAAATATACTAATTTCTCAGTAATAAAAATCATATGCAAACATTAAGAATTTAAACTGGGCAAAAAAGAGCAAGGGCATACAAAAATTACCGGTATGCTCTTTGGATCTGGGTGATAGAGTCCATGCATGGTCAACAATTGATTCTCCCAACCTACTATGTGAAAAAATCAAATCATACGGAAGGACACTTTTCTTTATTCCCAGTATGCAACTTCAGGCAGTATTCCACAGTGATGGAACTAATAACGGGGCTCATCACATCAGCCTCTATTGTCCCTCATATACAGAGTGCAAAGGTTTTGTAGACTGGAGTTCCTTTCAACACCGTGTCAGTTACTAACATGGTAATTTTGAATCTGCTGGTGTAGACAGTATCTGACACTGGTAGAGCGGCGACTGAATTTGGAAGGAGTATCTTGCATGCAAATAAATGTCTATGTTTTAGGGGTGCCCCTCTGTGAGATTAGAGCATGGTCTTCTGCACCAAGATGACATCAGAGCTAAGCAGAACACTGGGATTCCACAGACGATGCCACTCAAACAGGACCTGGCACAGAGTGAACTGAGGATCCACTGGAACTTATGCTGCATTCCTTGGGAAGGGCTGTTTAGGTGTGTTGCTAATTTTCTCAGTCATTTGTGTTGTTAATTTTAATGCAGAGAACAGAAGTGACAGGCCTGGTGCACCGAACTCAGCCACAAAGGCAGGCCTTTCTTTGCTTTCTTCTTAAGATAAAGTATCTTTCACTCTCAGCAATTTGTTAATAATAATGTCGTCTCTGTAAACTAACAAAATTTGGCAACATCACAATAATAAACATGGAGAAAAAAGATATATGTAGTGGTTGATTACTATTTAAAAAATTCACAAGCATTTTTTTTTTTTTGTCCAGGAATGTAATACCTGTTCATTCCAGTTAATTTTTAAGATGTATTTTTAAGGGAATGTCACAAGTTTATATTGATTAGGATGATCCCATGTGAAAATATCTGTCATTCTTACCCTGGACAGATGATACCCCCCCCCCCCCCGCCACCCCATGTTTTTAATTCTATAGCCTCAAGCAATCAATGGGTTAATGGCACTCCACATTTTGTGCTCTGTAATCTGAAGTTAAATGGGCGTGGTTTTTGTTGTCTTTTGTCTTCCCACAACATGCATGTGCTTTTGAACTTGCTTTAGGGAACAGAGCCTTCTGAACTAAAGCTGTTCTCTGATGTGAGGGTGGCCAAAGTATACGGAATGTAGCTCAAATACACAACACTTAGACTTTACTAGAGTAACACTGAAAGTATTTGTAAGATGCAGTATCCCTTTTTCAAAAGCAGTTCCACTCTCCCAAATAAGAATGCACTGAATTCACCTGCGGGGAAAGAAAACAAAACATGCAATACCTAGAACAAGTTTTAAAATAAGGGCTATATCTGAGTAAAATAAAATTATATAGTGAATCATGAGGGGAAAAAACAAGTTGTCCAGAAAAATATTAACATGTCAGCCTTCTGTAGTCCCTTTTATCATCAATGACACTTTAAAGAAGAGGTGGTCAGCCTGTGCAAAGCTAGAAGCCAGACTGCACCGGCGTTATCAATAAAGGACTATGATATTTTGCCCCAAATTTAACATTTAGTAATTGTATCACAATAAATAGAATGAACAGCACTTATGTATCAACTCATCTGGATGTGTTTGCACACACAGCATTTTACTTGTTTTCTTTTAACCCTTTTCCTGTTTTTAAAAAGTACAGCTCACTGCACATTCATTTTACATAAACAGGCTCTTTGAGGTTGAAGCAAATCTGACAGGTTTTCAATATGGAAAAAATATATATATATAAACTGCACTGGTCTCTAATCCTAATGTAACAGAAATATACATGATAGTCAGGATTTAATAATTTTTTTGTGTGGCAAACTTTGGGGGTAAGGTTAGGACTGCAATCCGAGAGTGATCTTGGGGTAAAAGCTATAGTCACAAGTGCCCCTGGTGAGTATTCTCAGAGCTAATGGGAAATGGGTTAATTTTAGGGCACTTTTTAAAAATACTTGCTCTTAAAAGCCACACATGAAGCTCTGAAATCCTCTGCGCAACTGATCTTACAGTATTAGGTGTCAAAGGGCTCAAACCAGAATACTGGGCAGGAGGCCCACACTGCAATTTCAGGCCTAAGATACATTTCACTACAATGTCCAAGGCAGATACAGATTTTCTGCCAGTCTTGTGAAAAGTGTAAAAAGAGAGGAAAGAGAATAGGACAGTGGAGTTCATTAATGACATATCTGCTTTAATATATCTTTTATGATATGAGTAAATACAAGGAATCATACATTTAAATCAGATTCCCCTTTTCAAATATGATTTAATCACTGCGATAAAAGGAAGCTTTAGAAGAGTCCATGGTGGAAACTTTTGCGATAAAGGTACATCTAGGGAAGAATGCATTACCCACCTTAAATTACTTTTACCATTTCCTTTCTATATCTGCATTTCTGGC
Source organism: Craseonycteris thonglongyai (assembly GCA_004027555.1). Classification (NCBI taxonomy): domain Eukaryota; kingdom Metazoa; phylum Chordata; class Mammalia; order Chiroptera; family Craseonycteridae; genus Craseonycteris; species Craseonycteris thonglongyai. The sequence continues at coordinate 7,144 of PVKE010017135.1, forward strand.
TAGTATTAATTTAAAAATGCCCTTTTTCTAGCTATATCTAAGATTTAAAAAACCCGATGGGGGTAGTAATCTGTATACACATGGACAGAAATTTTCCAAAGCTGGGAATGGCAACAAAATATGTAAAAGATATGCCATGCCGTGGAGCCACTCGAAAGGGATGTGATCTCCCCTTTCCGAAAAAATGCAAGAAAATAGTGATCCCATCGAGAAAAAGATAACCTGTTCCAAAGTAAAATAAATTAGAACGGTCTAAGCCACGGAGTTACTCAATTAGCTGTTGCTGATGCCGGTTGGCGTTTTCCATGCTGAAAAGGGATACTGCATCTCTCATTGAGCTCTTATCGCACAACCAGGCAAGCTACACAGAGTTTTGAAGGACCGATGCAGTCGTCATGGCAGAAGGCCCCACAGCCTTTGCACACAATCATGGCTTTCAGCCGGCACGAGCATTTCAGTTCCAATTCATCTGCGTTGCTGCTGTCGGCAAAGTTCTGAGCAGGCACCTGAGCATTCTGACCGGGCAGGCCCGTGGCAGGGCTGGAGCCACTGCCCAAAATCCCGATGGACTTTTCAATCGCTGAGGCTGCCCTTTTGAAACTCGTGCTGCCGAAGTGTATTGTTGGATAATTTCCACAGAGCTGCTGCTGCTGCTGCTGCTGCTGCTGCTGCGGCTGCACCTGCATTTTCTGAGCAGCTAATTGGGTAAAAGGCTTTTGTGGCTCAGAAAGCAAATAGGAAGGGAAATCTGCATTTTTTAGCGCAAATGCTTTTAACTGTTCTTTCATTTCATTCTGGTCATAGGAAACTTGTTTCATGCCCAGTTCACAGCTGCTGCCTAAACCTTCTTCAAAAGAAAGAGGTTCCGATTTTATATTGCTACATATGCCCGTGGACTGTGGCCAACTCAGTCTTTTAGTGGTTTCCATGGTAACGGGAGGTTGTTTTTGATCGACTGGGCCTTCTGCATTAGGAAGAGGTGGAGGTAGTGGAGGTGGTGGTGGGGGAGGCGGGGGCAAGGCCAAGGGCGGAGGGGGCGGAGGGGGTGGGGGGTGCACTAGTGCTTTGTTTGGCATTGTGTGTGCAGCCCCTCCGGCGTCCTCCCCGTCTTTCATGGGCATGTTGGGGGATAACATGTTGGCTACTCGTAGCTGGTGAGGCGCTGGAGAAAGGCCCACCTCGGCCAGTCCCTTTTGTTCAAGGTGCCTGGTGAAGGCGAATGCGTTGCAGCCCACTGGGGCCTTGGCAGAGGCCTGCAACAGGGCTGCGGTGGGCACGGAGCCCCTGGCAGCCATAGGCATTTGGTAAAACTGTGGTCTGTGTGAGGTACCGGCGTCGGGGTGGAAGCCGCCGTTCTTGTCCACGTGAAACAGGTTCTGCTGGAAGCTGCACGCGGGCAGCAGGCGCTTCTGCTGTTTGACCTCGGGGCTGTGGACCGGCCGGGTCTGCAGGGTGTGCTTGCTCAGCCACTCCTGCTTAAATGGCTGGCTGTGTCCCAGCTGGCTCAGGCCCGAGCTGAGGACACAAGGCACCCCTTTCACCTCTGGCTCCACCAACAACTTTCCTGGCTCACATTTCACTTGAGTGTGTTCCCCCACATTCCTGGCCACCCTCTTTTTGGGGTGGTTTTCTCGTTTTCTCATTTGGAGTGGTGCAAGAGTCCCAGCCAAGTAGCCCTTCCCTTCTGGGTTCGGAGAGCTGGATGGCATTTCTACCACGTTCCTCTCGGGCACTGTTTTACCCACTGAGGTAGTTGGAAGGGGCAGCGGAAGCCGGTTAATTTCAAGCTTGGCTCCCAATCTGGGCTGTGGCAAAACCTTTTCCAAAGGCAGGTTGCCCTGTAGTAACTGTGTGACCAGTGGATTGTTTGCCTCCACAGATGACAGACGGCAGCTTGAGCTCCCTGCATTGGGAACTCTTTTCAGGGTGTCTGTAGCCAAGGAAATAGCCTCTTCCATGGGACCAGAGGTGGAGGCCTTCATGCTCTGTGTCTGCTGCACACTAGGGGCTGCCTCTGTAGCTGGAAGGGTTGGCTCGGGGCCACGGAAGTCTTCAGTATCCATTCTAAAGCCCTTGTCCACTTCATGGGGTTCCGATTTTACAGGGAGAGTGACACTGGTTATGAGAGTCCTAGGGTGAAGTTCTGACATGTGTGAGTAGCTGGTACGCTCAGTTTTGATAGCCTTTGGACAGCTCTGCTCTAGATATTCGTTCGGTTTACTTGAACCTGAGTGGCTAACCAGAGGCTGTCCAGTGCTCCTCACGCCATCCTCATTCCAGCAAATCTGGTTGCCTGGCTTATACTGATTGCTACAGGTTGTGTCTGCTTCACTTTTGAAAGTGGTCGGGCCACATGTCTGCTCCACAAAGCTATGACTAGGAGCAATCACCTCGTTTAATTTATCTGAAACAACCAGGGGTATTTCTCGGAGACTTGTGCAGGGGGCCTGAATCATCTTACAGTCTTGTTTTGCTGAGGAAGCAGCAATGAAACTGGAGCCGTGATCTATGCTTTCATTTGCAGCTGGCTCAGGCCTGCTAATAACAGACACCTGAGGACACGCTACAGGCTGTATGGCTGGCTCTGTCCTCACCGATCTGCTCTGGATGTCCAAGCTGGTTTCTGCATTTTCAATGGAGACTGTCAGAGACAAAGTGGAGGTCAGTGTGGTGCTGTGGTCAACAATGACTTTACACGGAATTGATCGGTTTATGGCTGCTGGTGCAAAGCCCCCTGGAGGTTGTGGAGGTTTCCCAGCGTTGTCTGCCCTATTTCGAGGCCCTGAACTTTTGTCCAAGCTTTCAGCACTTAGCTTGGGCGGACTATCATAAGAGTTTATTGTCAGCATGCTTCCAGTAAACATAGCGACAGGTGGGCGGGCAACCAGAGTGTCTGTGCCGGTGACGGACTCCCTGCAGCTGAGCGCTGCTGCTCTCACAGTGGCCCCCATGGGCACAGTGGCATGTTCTTCACTCCCAGGCATGGCTATCTTCTCAGGAGGAAACCTGTTGTTAACTCCCGCTGAGGGAATCAAGACAGAGCCAGTGGAGAGATGGTTTGGCAAGTTACTTCCAACAGAGGGAGATGGCACAGAGGTGTACTGACTGCAGGCTAAGTTACCACCACTGCTGCTAGACAGGAGTAACTGCTTGTCATCCATGGAGCTCGACACGCTGGTGCCTTCGGTAGTGGCAGGAACGGGAGTGCTTTCAATACATTTTGGTATAATGGCTATGCACGGTGTGTCAGTTCCCTGGATGGTTTTTACCATGCTTATATTACAAGCAGAAATTGTAGTGCTTGCACTATCAACAGACATGAGAACAGAAGATTTATCAACAGAACTCACAAAGGGATGTTCTTTAATTGCTCCCGATATAGCAGTGCTGCAAACAGACACAGGGACAGAATTTTTATTAAAAAGCATGGGCACACCGCTATTTTCAGAAGAGGTAGATGAAACAATTTTCTCAGATACATGTGACACAGATATACTTTCATCTGAACTACGCACAGATAAGTCAGTGGCAGTTTCTGGAAGTTTAGTGGTGCTGAGAGACTGCTGTAATACAGTTGTGGCCTCCCGGAGGTGTGCAGACTTGTTGCTAGGAGATCTGCAGTTGGGATTGACAATAATGACACCAGTTGAACCTTCAATTTTTGTTTCAGGCATAGAAGGAACTTCTAAGCTTGGAGAGCCTTCCTTCAAGCCCGGTGGAGGCATCCGGGCCTCTTTAGTGTTCTGGAAGAGGTGGGCTCGGGCTTGATGCTTCGCAAAGAGCTTTGCCTTGGTCTGTTCTTTGATATGTGCCAGGGTTCTTGCCTTTCCAGCCTCTCCTGGGCTCCCTATGGCTCCAGAGACAATACTTGCTGCTGCAGCTACGGCAGCCGCTGCGGCAGCCTCTCGCTGGGCCCTTGCTTGCTGGGCCCGTGCCTTGATATCTGCCAGGGTCCTGGCTCCTGTGTTCCTCCCACCACTGACAGATGTACCGGGGGATGCTCGAGACTCTGGTTTGGACACTGGTTGGCTCTTGATAATAAAAGGTGGCCCAATCTTGGAAAGCTGGATCTGTAGGCAAGGTAGAATGGAAAGATACAGCACTTAGTCCGTGATCACAGAGGAGACGCAGGACAATGCAAAGGAGAGCAGCTGCATTTTATAATAATGTGTCATGAACTACATACACCTAAATCCTCAAATGGGCCTTCAGGGTACAAAGCAACATGAAATGCAGCATGAATGCGACAATTAAACTTTTTAATTTCTATTTTTATTCTACGAAGACATCAACTGGTGATTTCATTTGGTATTAAAATGAAACATCTTAATGCCTCTTATAGAAACAAAATCCATGCTTCCTAAAATGAGATTAGCTTAAAAGACTTAAGAGATACTTAGCTTTTAAATTATCTTCCTTGCTGGCACAAAAATCTGGGACCTTAACTCTACTTGAGTTTATCTGTCCCAAATTGACACACACACACAAGCCCTAGCCAAGAGGTCAAGAGACTAGAATTGTCATCCTGGCTTTACTCAAAGGAACTCTGTGATACTAGGCAAACCACTGTGTCCTTCAGTGTCTCCAAACAACTCCCTGAGACAAGGATTCTATGGTTTTTATGTATTTTCATATTGCTTAGTATGCTGCTTTATACATATATAAGCACACAAAAAGAGTCTGTAAACTCAGATGTAAAATGAGACTGGTTATTTCTGGTCTATTTCCTTTACAGGACTGTTATAAAGATGGAATAAGACTATATTTGTAAGAGTGCTCTGCTTTCCAAAGGGATTTTATTAACATCATGTTTTCATGAAAGCAAGGGCAATTTAATTTTTTTTTGGCCTCCAAAAGGAAGCATGTATTGGGCAGTTGCTTTTGCTACTGGTGATCCATGATTTGCTGAATTTTGTAAACATACAAAATCCACACCATTCACCTACAATTATTCTAAGAGACTCGCAGTCAAATTCATGAGGCACAAGAGCTAACCACCATCATCCCATAGCAATGCTGTGATGCTCTAGTCACTAAGAACACTCTTAGAGCCATAGATTTGTATAGCTGGAAGGGATCTAGTTAAAGTTTCTCATTTTACAGTTGAAAAAAAAAATGGAGGTAAAGTATACCATCTGAGGCTGTAGAACAGTGAGTGACAGGGAGAGCCTCTGGGCTCCCCATTCAGAGCTGTTGACATGTACTATGCTTCCTGTTCCCCCTCGCTAGAAAAAGCTTTTCTAGAAAACATATATCTTGCCTTGTTAATATATGTATATTTACATTATAAACACTTGGTACATATTAGAGGATCATATCAATTTGATATTATACTTTGGAACTTTGGTAGATGAAACTACCTTCCTGAGTCATCTTATTTCTCATTTTCAAACTTGTGATGTCTCTCTTCTAACTCAAAGTCTTCCAAGAAAAAATAAATTCAGAAAGGGGATTCACTTTTTCCTTGGTTAAAAAAATTAAAAACATTAAAAAAATGAAGCCTAGATATACTTAAGCAAGAGCTCAATGCCAAACAAACATCACATATATTTATAGTTTATCTATCTATCTGTCTGTCATCTATTACCTACCTCCATACCTACCTACCTAAAGTGTGTATCACACTGAAAATAAGCTTCCAACAAAAAATTAGATTAGTATGTTTAAAAATATTTCCTATGAAAAGCATGCTTATATTTTTCTTTCCATTGCTTCAGAAATTAAAACACATACCAAAGTTTTATGTGTACCCTTTACATCTCTAGAATCTCATTTAATAGGTAGATATTTATTAAACAGAATAATTACAACCACACTCTTAAAAGTTAACATTATGGAGATCATGAGTCACATACAAAAATGGTGTCCCAGCAGAGCTAAATAAAAAGAAAGTGATTAAGAAAACAAAGCTTAAGTGTGTTTCTAATTCTAGGCCACTCCTAGAATGAACAATCCATTTTATTGTAGAACAATACAAATGGACTGAGATAAAAGCACTAAATAAATTTAAATTACAGTGGGTAGAATTTTTTTTTTAACATTCTTTTGAATTAAGCTTAAGTTTCAGTTTATTAGGCAGAGGCAATTTATATAAAAGGTTTGTTTTCTAAGAATTAAAATCTACTAGGGTCAAATGAAAACATAAAAATAAGAACGTCTACAGACTTCTGTACGTGTGTGTGTGAAGTTAAATACTTCTTTACTATCTTGGAGGTTAAAAAATAGGGTTTGTATGCCTGTATAACTAAAGTATTTTCCTTCAGGGTTCAGAAAATAATTGCATTGATTTATTTAAGAAAAATTTAATGAGGCTCTTCCATAAGCTAGGCAATGGTGACATTCAATGTTCATTAGAAAATGAACGAAGGGATATGTACCTTCATCTAAGTAGTGCATGCTTCTTACTCCTGACTCCTGTTTCTAGTCCTTCTGAACTTTTATAGGACAGTGAATTATCTTTCAGATTTTCCCAAGTTTATATAGGCCTCTGTCCTATACCCTGAAACCCCCAAAAGACCCTGTATCACAGTGGCCTGTAGGCTACTCCAACCCATTCTCCTTCCCCACTTTTTTCCTTAAATGTGGAGGTCTAAATACATACATGTAGCTAAACTTATTATATGAGGTCAACGCACAGTATTAAAAAGGATCATTTAATAATAGACTGGTGACAGGAATACTAGATTATCAACAGCTACTTAAAATTTAGAAGGCGAAAGAGCTATAAAACTGAAAGTAACAAAGAAAAAAAGACTAATGGACACAGTCAATAGTTTCGTGGTTACCTGAGGGTAAGGGGGTCAGGGGTGGGGGAATAGGGAAGGGGCATCAAATATATGGTAATGGAAGAATTGGCTCTGGGTGGTGAGCACACAGTACAGTGCTCAGACAATGTGGTATGGAATTGTACACCTGGAATCTGTGTAATTTTTACCAACCAACGTCACCCCAATAAATTTACCAATTAAAAAAAAATCTGGAAGGAAGAAAACCTAATTGATTTTTGAAAAATTGCTTAATTTTTCGAACAGCCTTTTCTTTTCCTTGGTTTCCTTTTCTTTTTAAATAGCATACCTTGAGAGGTGGAACCCTGGGTTCCTCTCGTGGAGGCTGCTCTTTCTCAGCTGGGCTGCTAGATGCTACATTCCGGGCTGAGTGATCATCCTCTATCCTCGCCCTCTTTTCCTTACAGATTCCAAAGCTGTGCTGCTCTGCAGTTTTCCTCTTGGATAGCTCAGATTCTCTGCTTTCGTTTCTTATCCCATCTGGTGACTTGGAGGGCTCTGACAGCTTGGAAGTATGCGAGGTCTCCAACCGACTCTGTGAGCTCCCCTGCTTATGTGTTTTACTTCTAACACCTTCTGGAAATGAAACCTTATCCATTGGTGAGATATACTGCTTGTCCTGTAATTTAGCTGATGGAAGCTCATTTCCTTTACTCTCTGTCTCTTCAGAAAAGACAGGTAATTCCAATGGTGAAGAGATTGCTTCCTTTTCTGTTCTTTGCAGGACGTTATGATTTTTAACCTTTATGATTTCTGTAGAAGGAAGTTCTGGAATTGAAGCAGAATAGGGCTTCTCAGCTTCAATATGTGGTTTACAAAGTTGCTGCTCCATGGTCTTATTGTGCAGTTCTTCAGGTGAAAATGTGTCAGGAGCCATGGAAGAAGAACCCTTATTGATGGGTCCCAGGGGTTTGGCAGGGGCAGAACCTTCATCTTTCTTTGGAGAGAGTGGTTCTTCAGATCTGGAAGGTGACTTTCTTTGTTGATGCACCATTCTTTCACTCATGGAAGAATTAGAAATTGGAGATGTTTCTGAAGGAAGTGGCAAACTGGAGATAAAAGTGGTCTCAGATGTGAGAAGCATGGAAGACACTGAAGAAGTTTCTGATGTCAAAGGTAAATCAGACATGGGTGATGCTTCTGATGTTAAAGGCAAATTTGATACTGGGGATGCTTCGGAGGTTAAAGGTAAGTTGGACATTAGAGACACTTCTGATATTTCAGGTGAAGCAGATATTGGAGATATTTCTGACATCAAAGATGCATGAAGGTTTTCATCAGTGGTATTTCTCTCACTATATTTGTCTGCATTTTCAGTGCTGGACACCTCAGAACAAAACGTTGTCTCAAGGGAGGCTGGAGTACATGATTCTTCTGAAGTGGATTGTGTTTCCCCTCCAGGGGATGTCAGGCTGGTACAGGCTCCCTCTGGGCTCTCAGAAGAGAATGAAGTTTCAGAGATGCAAGCATTTTCAGAAAGCTGTTCATCAGGATCGCTCTGTAGCTCCATATCTACAGCAACTCCTTCACTTGGAAATTGGCCTTCCAAAGAAGATGACCCTGTTTTTATTTTTGGAGTATTGGTCTGTATTGCAGTTTCTGGCTCTCTATGTTCTGTGTCACTGACGTGAGTCACCGATGAAGTAGCAGGAACGAGAGAGTCACAGACTTCTAGCTGATCAATAACAACTGACATTTCTTCCTGGGGAGATTCTGATTTCTCTTCAACCTTAACTTCATTATGAGGCAATGTTTCTAAAACATCATTCATCACAACACAGGTTTCCAAGTTATCTTCAGGAGGTGCTATTTGGGGCTCCTCATTAGAATTGGCTGGACTTTCAGAGTCGTCAGAAAATTCAGGTATTGTCTTATGATTTTCGTCTTGGCATTCACAGATAGTAGTCTCTACCTCTTCTGCAATTTCTTCCTGAATCACAGTTTCTTCAGGGATCAAGATATCCTCTGATTCCAATTCTGCTAATACATCTTTACCTACATCTACCATAGGATACAGTGTAGCACTGAAATTGGGCTCTGGAGAAGATGGACTTTTCAGGCTTTGTGGCTGTTGTTCTTTCAAGAGAGTTTGTGAAGAAAGACCTGGAAGACTAGAGGTCCCAGATGAAGAACTACTTTCAGCTCCATCATTGTTTGGTCTAGAAGTGAGCTTTGTGGATTCCTCTCTTGACATGCCCAACCTGAACAGAAATTGAAACACTAAATTATTGTTCAACCACAAACAAGAAAGGTACAACTTAGATCTCTCACAAATATAATATTCAACAGAAGTAAATGCATCCAACTAACTTTATAATCACTAAGTAACATGCTTAACTTATGTAAACTAGTTTATAATGACAATTTTTCTACTGACTTTATAATTACAAGAGAAATAAACTCTACTTTTGGTTAAGAAAGGTAGAGATTTTTATTTGTAAGCACAGAGATATGAAGCTTAGCAAGTAAAAGAAATAAGCTTAACTTAGCTTAGTTAGTAAAAGAAATAAGAAAATTACATACTACAAAAATTTAAAAATATGGGTAGAAAAGCAAAACAATGTATAAGATCTAAAATTTTTTTTAAGTCATAAAGTAGAAATGTGTCCTTATAATGAAAAAATTGCATAGTATTCAGATGATGCAACGTAACTAAATAATTAAGACCAATGAAAGATGAGTATGTTGTAAAACACTAAAATTGAAATGACTTCCGAAGGTTAAGTTCTCTTAAATCAATATGAGAAGTCTTACTCAATCACCTTTTTTTTTAGTATCTCAGTGTCTAACCTAAGACAATATGTAAATTTCACTAAAAAGTAACAAACATATTTGAGGTCACTAAAGTTGATTCTATTAGATTATATTTGTGTGAGGCAAGACTTAAATTCTTTCATGTAGATCTCTTAGTGTAAATATAATCCATAAAAAGTAAAGAAGATAAAGAAGTCATTCAGCTTAACATTCAGGTCATAAGGCAAAGTTAATCAAGTATACAATCAAAGATATTGCAAATCACTATTTCCTATCATAGTGTTATAATAACTGCATCAGATGTTAGAGAAACATGGTGTTCTAAATGAAGTGAGAAGATTACAGGCAATTGTAAGCAGAAGAGAGAACATTTCCAGAGGAAGAAACACAGTTGAAATACAGCTACAACAGTATAAATGCAGGAAAAGACCTCAATGAAATCTTCAACCTTTTACTTAAATTCTTAAAATGAATAAAGGGAAATAAAATTGAATACGCTGTTTGGGCATTTGATCAGTGCTGTCTTTAGTAAAATTTGGAAGGTTTTGAAAAGTAGAGGATATTGCTTTCATAATTAGTCTCTTTTCTTTCAGCTTTCCTAAAGATGGGTTCAAACTAAGCTATAATTTATAATTAATACATACTGAGAGGAATGGAATAACTACACTATAGACAAATTGAAAACAGAATTATCAGCTAGAAATAAGGTCCCTTGGGGCTAATTCAAGCAGAGATACCACTGACAGACACTAGATTAAGTGCAGAACACACAGAATCTATCCACTGGCAGTCAAATTTCTGCTGGTTGGTTAGTAAGAATATTATTAAATATGTTATATTTAATATGCTTAAATATATATGTATATTATATATAAATCATTTGAAAAAGAGAACTGTATAAGACATTTCTAAGTCAACATTTTATTATTTAAATGGGAAAATAAATTTAATAGGGCCTAGGCATAGAAAGAAGCTGCTTACAGCATACCACATGATCACACAAAGAAAACCCTGCCTTCCAGAAATCTAAATTGCAAATCAACAGACCATCTCTTATAATTCTGCGTTAGCATATATATGGGTGATTTCTAAGTAACTAAAATGAATATAGAACAATAATTTATAAGCAGAGGAAGCCATAAGAACCATAATAAAGACCTCAAACAAAGAACAAAAAAATAAGACAGAATTAACTAGAGGCAAATTAGGATGGCAATATTCTTGAGAAAACTTAAAGCAATGAAGAGGCACATGGAGTCAGTCAACTGAAAATTATCTGATGCTATGAAAATGAATCCCTAACATAGTGGGAGAGTGTAGCTAATCTAAAAATAACAAAATTAGAAAGGTAGCCAATGAAATGTCCATAATGCACCTGTAATCCTATATGAAGACAGAAAAAGACAAGTGAGAAGTCCAGTAATATAAGGGCACAGAAACTCTATAGATAAACTACAGCAAGAAAGAGGTCAACTGAAAGAACTGTACTCAGAGCTCAGTGATGGTGATGGGGAGTCGTATTTACTCACAGTATTCTAGCTATCATCCCTCAGGACAGGGACCTCTGACCTGATATCCATGCGAGTCTGTGAAGCTCCCAAATATCAGGTAAAAGATTGTAATGTGTGTGAATTTCTCTGAGAAGAATTTGCAGGATGAAGATACTGAGCAAATTACTTAACCACACTGTGTAAACTTGGGGACATTACTTAAGTTTCATTGTACCCTCAGTTTTGTAAACCATTTTTAACATAAGAATAATAATAGTATCCACCTTATAGGATTGTTGGGAGAATTAAGCAAAATAATATTTGCAAAGCTCCTAGAAAAATATCAGATCTAGCATATGCTTGATGATTACTTGGAAAGCTATCTGTAATGCACAGTCTCTGGAATGTAGGCTCTCCGAGGGAAGTATCCTACAGATGACTGGACCTCTGGCACTTTGTGTCTGGCACAAAGATGTTGAATAAATATTACTGAATTAATAAAGGAATGGACCCAATACTCAACAATAATTAAGGACCAGTGCTTTAGAGGTAGCTATACCTCTGTTATGCTTCTGCCATTAATGAAAAAAGTGCTTTCAAACATTCCATTTGTCAGACAAAGGCAGGGAGGTCCTCCAGAGTGGTCTTCAATGTCACCCTTCAGGGTTCTTAATCTTGCTGGGTATCAGCATGACCTGGGAAGTATCTACAAGTACAGATTCCTGAGCTTAGTTCCTGGAGATTTTCAATGGGTGTGCCTGGGGTGGGTCCTAGAAATCTGTTATTTATTTTTAAAAGCTCTAATGAGGATTTTGATGAAGCCAGGCTGAATGATAGGAAGGTATATGACTAACCTGCCACATTTTTAATTTCTGGAAAAAAACATTATTTATCTCCTTTTGATTTTGCTTAAATATATTTAGGCCTTCAAGACCTTAGGATAGTGATTAAAAGCAAGCCTTCCTACTCAAGAGTACTTGTTTAGGACAATTCACCAAAGGCTAGCCTACTCTGAGTAAGCTGGCCATTAGTCACATGTTCGCTTTTCATGAGCACTCAGGTGAGATTCTTTCTGATGTTTCCTTTCCCCATTTACAAGAGAAATTTTGTGAAATTAGATCAAATGGTACAGGTTTTGTTATCTGTACTACTTCAGTGCCCTTTATACAAAACAATAACTTTTGAGCTTAATTGTACTCCATACATAGGAGCTAAATAAAGCTCAAACTTCTCTACTAAGGAGAACCTAAAGTTATTGTCTGTTGTCAGCTTCTTAATCCCTCCTCCTTTCTTAGGATCTGATTATATCTGAGAATCTAATTCTGCCCAAGCAGAATATGTACCTGCTAACCATGAAGCAAAGCAGAAACACTCTTGAGTTCAGTTCAGTCACTACCACACTTATGTGTGGATAATTTTATTTTTTTAAAGAAATACACACAGAAATAAAAATAATAAATTAAAAACTGGTTGCCCCCAAAGAGGAAAATAGATAAAGGGTAATACCTCAAGCTCTCCTCAAGACAAAGACTAAATAAATATATATTCATAGTCAATATTTTGGGAAAAACTATGAGAACTAAATGTGTCTAAAACTAATGTTTAAAGATTTTCTAATGAAATACTGGGATAAAAAGAAACAGACTTTTTTATTTTTATTTTTTTAACTAAAATCCAGTTAAGAAAGCCAAAATTGACTTCTATAGGCTTTAATAAGCTGCTTTCAGTCCAAAATAAATTTTCATGGATAAGTTATAAACCCTTGAAAATGGATTTTTAAAAATTTAAGTGCTGATGTGCCATTATAATTTTATCCGCCATTTCTTACACTGAGGGACTATTGCCTTTTATCACAGGTTTATTAAGTTTTATAGCATATGCATGTGCTATGTGAAGCATAGAATTACATTTTCATTTCCTTCTAGGAGAAATGAGAAAAAAATGCTCTAGCACTTACTTTTCTCCATAAAACCTTTCAAAGAATTTTTCTTTCCAAGGTTCTGTTTTCTTTTCCTTCTCAATTTCTTGCCTTATCCGCAATTGCATTTCTGGAGTAAACTCTCCTAGAAAGAAAATGCTTATATATTGAGTAAAAGTGGTGATATCTTTTTTCTAATTAATAAAGAAAACATGTAATTAATTTGAATAAACTTTTATGGATGTTGAAAACTAAAAGGTTGACTACTGATAATATTTCTACAGCTTCTCCTTTTATGACGATCACTTAAACTGTCATTTAGTCGTATGTGAACTCTAAAACATTTAGCAACTGTACTATGTGCTCAGGGCTGCAAATGAAAAAGTGTATATTCACTGTCATTAATGAGACCATTCTGGTGGGAGAAGCAGCACACAGTTGACTATAATATAATGTCAAAAGCCCTGTATAGGATAAATGTTATAAAAGTACTGAAGGGAAAACACGTAATTCCATCTAAATCAATTAGGGAAGGATATATATAGGGACTGATTCTTGAGTTAGCTGCTGAAGGATGATCAAACTTTTATAAAGTAACTAACTCAGAAGGCACAGATATATGAATATGTATACTTATGTTCTTTTCAGTGGCCAATTGTGAGTAGAACACAGGATAAAATAAAAGTAGGCTGAGGCCATTTACCCAATGTGTATGCTAAAGAGAGTTCTGAATTTTTCCTACAAGAGATGGGAACGTCCTGATGGTGTGCAATAAGGGAAAAATAAGGGAAACAAGCAGCTAAGAAGCAGGGTGAAGGAACTGGACGACTCCAGCTAGAAGCCTACTAAATAGTGCAGATGAGAAAAAGAGATTATACTCAGAGCAGTAGCTGTGAAAATGCTGAAGAGAATTGAGTCACAGCACAATTAATAATGGATGACCGGATGGATCTGGGGAGAAGGAAGAGGATCACAAAAGATCTCATCAAGATTTCAAAGTCGGGAGCTATGAGGAAAACACTGATACTAAAAGAGAGAAGGCAGAAAGAATAGGAGATATTAAAGGGATATTAAAGATAGTGAGTTTAATATTGGCATTTTGGTTTTAAGGTACCTAGTATGAGCTAGGGAGATTCAGTAGAAACTTGGAATAGAACACTAAGAAATGAGAAAGACCAGTTAGAGCCAGATTTGGAAGCTTTTAGCATTTGGGCTATAGCTGATACCCAGGTGAATAAGGCTGCTTAGAGAATATGTATAGTTACAAAAGAAAATAGTAGGTAAGAAAATGGTAGAGACATCAACGTTTACCCTCAGATGAAAGAATAAGAGATCCTGAAGGGGGCTGAGAAATGGCTGTCGGAAATGTAGCTTCAGGAAACAATTGAAAATGTACTGTGAATGTCTAAGGTAGATGGTTTTAAATTGGATGGGATAAGAAAGAAAAAGAGAGATATTGGAGAAGGAACATGAAATGTAGGGACTGGAAAGATGAAACTGAATGTTGCCATTAGCAAGTCATTGGTGTTCTCTAGGAGAATTGTTTCAATTGCATATAGTAGGGCCACTCCCAATTATAACAATTTGAGTGGTTAAGAAAGTAAAAATGTGGTAGTATTGGGTATTTTTAATCTTCCAAGAAGCCTGGTGACTAAAGGAAGGATAAGGTGAAATAGTGCTTTAAGGGAGGAAATTATTAAAAGAAGATTCTTTAGGCTCCAGGACATTAATAGAATACATAATGCTTCACACAAGTAAATAAAATTACCATTCCAAAGAAAACCTTGCTATATCAAGATTTTTATTATGTTCCAGGTAACATCATGCTTTTTTCAAAAATAGCAGATATTAAAAATGCCAAATACATATGGTGACAGAAGGAGAACGTACTCTGGGTGTTGAGCACACAATGCAATACGCAGACTATGTAATGTAGAATTGTACACCTGGAACCTATGTCATTTTACCAAACAATTCTACCCCAATAAATTTAACAATTGAAATAAAAAAAATGTAAATAATTAAAAAAATGCCAAATATAACATTAAAATTAGTGAAGTCATTTGGAATAGAATGTGAGTTTTTACTGAAGTATATTTTGGGGGCGGGGGGAAGATGTATAAATCAGAGAAAGATGCAAAGCTGTATGCAGGATATGTACTCAAATATGTCAAAAAATAGAAAATAAAAATTTACCTTCTGCCAGTCGCTGTTTCCATCCCTGGGCTGCATATGCAAAGAATTCATTATTTAGAGCTGAAGTACTGAGGCGTAAAATTCCATCACTTCCCATCTAGAAAATAAGCCAACAAAAACAAGATCCCATCAAAAATAATTCAAAGCAAAAGTATGCAGGAAAGAAGCAAAAACTGAGGAGGATGTGTGTGTGAGAAAGTGCAGGTAGTACACGGAGAGGACAGGAACCTAACAGAAGATGAATCTCCTGGCATGAAAGTTGTGCTATTTACAGTGACTATTATGACACAATACATCAATTTAAAGAAAATTTTTATTATATTAGGCATTTTCATTACTGGTGGTATGATAAATGTGTGTGACTGAATAAAAGTTTTATATATTTATTATCCTAACATGCTGTAAATTGTGCCAAATTAAAAATATGTATGTTTATACCTGTAGATTAGGTTTTTTAAAATAAAATGTATGATTTGTGAAAGCTAAGGAAATACAGTTTGCTTGGATTCTTTTGCTGTGTGAGACATAGACAACAAAAAGTTCTGAAACATATGAAAACAAATACACCCACATTGTCATGCATATCCCTGTACCCCTCATTCTACTTTTCTCACCTCTTTGGATGCACACAAAATCAGATATACAGCCAACATTAAAATATGTGCAACTAGATGCTACTAACCTTTACCCTCAAACATACTAAATTAAAAAAAAAAATTCACCTATAAAAGAGATTTAGATAAGGGTCACCAAACTGGATGCTTTTAACTTTTCAGTTATTTATTGCATCTTCTATGCACATGTATTGTGCTTATTGACAATGAGAAGAACAAGAATTAGTGTCATCCTTGACTGGCTTCTTATGTAGTTGAACAGTGAAGATAAAACACATAAACTGTTAGACAGGGCTAGCATGTAGATGAGTGGAAATTAAGAAATATAAAAAAATAAAAGCTAGGGAAAGATATCTATGTGGCCATGAGTGGTCTGGAGGAACCTGATGACACAGGTGACATTGGTGCAGGGTCTTGAGAGACTGACAGGATTTGTACAGAAGGGTTTCAGAGATTGAGCATATAGTATACCACAGAGACTGTGAGCTTTATTATATAGGCAGGACGTCATTGACCATCAGAAACTGGACCACTGATGAAGGTGTGAGGATGTCTTAGTCTGCTACTCAAAGGCCAGTCAAACTGCAGCTCCAACTATATTTTCAAAGATTTTCTCTTGCTCCTATATAACATTTCATACATTTGAAGCTCCAATCAGTCACTGCTACCTGAAAATGCACCCAGAGATTTCTTATCCCCACTGTGTTTTGTTTGTGGTCTTCTTGACATTCCATCTTCATCCACTGTAATACTATCCATATTTTAAAAGTTAATGCAAATAATGCCTTCATAAATGTGTCAGTTAAACCACCAATGAGGAGTAGAAGAGGACACTGAATATAGAAGTAAATATTATATTAATTACTCTAAACTGGATAATGGTCAACCAAGTCCACAAATGAGAGACACCGTGGACAAATGTGAGATATGCCAAAGCTGCCATCATCCTAAGTTTCTTCATTTAAGAAACACTAAAATATTCAATATATTTGGCCAATTTCAGGCACAATTTCACTGATTCATTAATTACTCAGTTATGTCATCTTTATTCAACAGATACATATTAAGCCAGTCATACAAACCTATATACCTGGCACCTGCATGGGTGCTGGTAATACAGTGGCAATAAATAAAAAGCTTCTGACCTTAATTCTGAATCTATTCTTCATATAGCAGACATTTCTGGTCTTTGGGCATCTCTTTCAGCCACCTGAGTTAAGCACAGCTGTAGTGCACCACTATATCACCAAGCCAGTGTCCCACCTCGTGATCTTACCACTGACCCAAGATGTGAATAGATAAATGTCCCAGACTTCCCATCTTTTGATTGGGCAACTCAAGGACACTACTCTCTGAAATGCAGTACATACACTGAGCAAGTGGATGTTATTTGGGGAAGCCGGGATGGCTCAGTGGGTTAAGCACTTACTTTGAAGCCCTGGGGACCGAGGATCGAATCCCGGCCCTGGCCCATGCGGACCCATATGCTGAACTGGGGAGTGCCCCCAGTTCAGTTCTCTCTCTCTCTCTCTCTCTCTCTCTCTCTCTCTCTCTCTCTCTCTCTCTGTCAAAAACAATAAAAAAAATCTCTTTAAAAAGTGGATGTTATTTGATACCGTGTACCCAACAGCTAGAATACATGGGTCTGAAAACCAATGGGTGGAATGAATGAACCCCTGAAGAAACCACCTGAAGACTGCACTTTACCACAAAAGATGGTAAGAGAAGGCAAATCTGAGAGATGCTCTGGATGGGGTGAAGGACTACAGGGCTGAGGAGGTAACAGCATTGGACAGCATTTCAGGAGACACTAAACAGGCTCAGGATGATTTTGGGAGATGAGGTGAGTGAAACAGGCAGCTGAGCTTCAATAGAGTCTTCAATGACCGTTTCAAGGAAGTCTAGCAAAGATAATAAGGATGAGGTGAATGGTGTGCCTCTAGGAATTCTGAAATCTTCTATGACTATTGACTCTGAGTATCTGTTCTTGTGGTTTGGGGGCCTTGAGTAAAAGCAACTCCACTTAGGAAGGTTGAAAGGAAGAGGCGTTCTTATTGCACAGATTCTAAGTAAACTAGTATGGGGAAGGCAAGTACCCTGAAAAAGGAAAGAAATTTGTTCGCTCTAAAGGGCATTTATGTAAGTCATCGTGGAAGATGCTAGAATTGCCTACATTCTGAGGACATGTATGTACAGTGCCTTATAATCCTCTGTAGTCCATGAAGTGACTACTCTACTGCAGGTACTCAATAAATATTTATTGTACTGTACATGCTTTGTGTACTCAAAAGACTTAAAATTTAATTCTGGTAGCTGACAAGCAGGATTTCAGTTTTCTGGATTTCTGCCAGGCTGGGGGCATGATTAGTTATTAATTGAAATTTCAGCATAATTTTAAGACACAAAGAAATACCAGTTCCAGATTAGCTCCAACAGTCTCGGGGTTTCAGCACATGAAAAAGCAAGGCACTGTGAAATAAACACATTCAAGAATATGGAAGCCAGCCCTGGAGGAAAATGTTTGCCTTTTAAAACAGAAAAATAATATTAACTGCCAGATTTCCAGCCCGTATGAGACAGCACAATTAAACACCAGGGCTAAATTAGACTTAGGAAATGTGTGCCAATAAAACTTTTAAAATACACTATTAATTTTATGGCCTTTAGAAAATACTGTCCAAAAGACATAACATTTTAATGGGCTGGAACGATAAACATTTCTGAAAGGTTTATTTATTTATTTATCACTGAGCTATAAGTTCTTGTTTTTCTGATTACCCACAATAGAAATGTTCATTCTAAAAACTTTCCTCACTCTCTTACAATAAAGTGTAAACTAAGCAATTGATAAGTTATACTTCCTTTTAAATTAGAAGGAGAAAAAAACTCAGATTAACATTAATTACTAGAGGAAAATAAATATTAGTAAAGAGAAATATTTATACAGAGTTTAACAAAAGTTTAAACTCTTTATTAGTGAGTATATCATTTGCCTTCCATACTGATTAATAGACATTTTATGAAATGGATGTCAGTGGAATTCAAAGGGTTAATATTTTGTTTTAACAACCAATGTTTGAAGTTCTATGAGTATTAGATCTAAACAAAAACATATTTAGTTTTAATAAAATCCTTTAAGTCTCCAACATTCTTTATCACTTTTTTCTTAGCTTGGGTTTCTTGTGAGTGAATCAGAATACATGGCATATGGGCTACTTAGAAGAATAGTGAGAAATGTGTTGGAGAGTTAGAAAGTGGCTAAATAATATGGGGACTTTTAGATATACTAAGAAATATGAACTTCATTCTACAGACTATGGGGAGCCATCAAAGCGAATCCAAAACACAATGAAAAGGTTCATGTCAAGTGAGTGTGTGTGTGTGTGTGTGTGTGTGTGTGTGTACTGGTGATTTAGACTAATGATAAGGCACACGTGAAAGGAGTGAAGAAATGAGGCATACAGCCAGTGGACAGGAGTGTACCGAGTGAAGGAAGAGATGCAAAGGCAGAAGTCCTTAAGTGGGGCTTGTAAGGAAGCTCTAAACACTGGAAAGCCCTGAGAGAGTTGGAGGAACAGGAGCTGAGGGCACAGGGTCATGCTGGGCCCTGTACCACGGAAAGACTGGCTTCCCCCTTGAGTGAGCTGGAGAGCCTTTGGGGGATTTGGGAGTGACAAATGAAAAGATCTGACACTTCAAGAAGATCACTCTGACTGCTGGGTTTAAAGAAGACTCTAGAGTACTACCGTTGATAGCAACAGAAATGTGAGCCACATGTGATTTTAATTTTTCTAGTAATCACATTGGAACAGTAATGAGAACCATGTGAGATTATTTTATTTATAATCCAACCTATCCAAAATGTTGTTTCGACATATAATATGAAAAATTATTGACATTTTTCATTCTTTTTGTATACAAATCCTTCAATATGCAATTTGTATTTTTATAACACATCTTAGTTCAGATCAGCTGTACTTCTGCTTCTCTATGGCCACTGGTATTAGCTACTGTATTGGACAACATAGTTTTAGAAGGTAAAGACTTACTAGGGACACAAGTATGTAGTTATTGTGAAAATCCAGGAAAAGGATGAGAGTAAATTGGAATAAGGAGACAGCAGGACAGGTGTGAGAAATGGCTGGGTTCTGATTGCATTCTGAAAGTTAAGCCACAAGAACTTGGGGATGAATTGGATGAGAGAAAGAGAACAGGAAAAGATGACAACAAAGACTTTTAGCCTGGGCAACCGATGCTACGAAATTACTATTTATTAAAATGGAGAAGACTATAGGAAGAAAAAGTTTGATGCTGATTATAATTCCAAGTACATGTCTTAGATCAGGGGTCCCCAATCCCTGGACCACACAGGAGGAGGTGAGCAGTGGGCAAGCCACCGAGCAAGTGAGTGAAGCTTCATCTGCTGCTCCCCATTACTCACATTACTGCCTGACCTCCGCCTCCTTTTAGATCAGCAGCAGAATTAGATTTTCATAGGAGTGCAAACCCTATTGTGAGCTGCTCATGCAAGGGATCTAGGTTGCATGCTCCTTATGAGAATCTAATGTCTGATGGTCTGAGGTGGAGCTGATGCGGTGATGCTAGTGCTGGGGAGCAGATACAAATGCAGATTAACATTAGCAGAGAGGTTTGACTACACAGAGATCATAATAAATCAATTACTTGCAGACTCATATCAAAACTCAAGCTAAGGGATCCCACTGATTCTACATTATGGTGAGTTGTATAATTATTTCATTAGATATTACAATGTAATAATAAAAGAAATAAAGTGCATAATTGTAATGTGCTTGAATCATCCCCAAACCATCCCCCATCACACTCTCACCTCCATCTGTGGAAAAATTGTCTTCCATAAAACCAGTCCCTGGTGCCAAAAAGGTTGGGGACTGCTGTCTTTGATGTATCATTCTGTATATAATGTAGAGAATGCCCTGGACACAGGCAAGACTAAAAACAGGGACTGCTGTGGAGAAGCATCCAGAACAATCAAAAGATTATTCACGGGAGAGCTGGGATGGCTCAGCAGGTTAAGTGCTCACTTTGAAGCCCCGGGGACTGAGGATTGAATCCCGGCTCCGGCCCATGCGGACCCACATGCTGAACTGGGATGTGCCCCCAGTTCAGTTCTTGCCGGGACCTATGAGGGAGGCTCCCGGCCCAGTTCCTGCCCTGTGCAGCCCTGTGCCCACCTGTGGAGTAAAACTATATGGAAAACTAATGTCAACTATGGAAACTGCTCTGGGTCCTCCCCCTTCTCTCTGTCTCTGTCTGTTTCTCTCTGTAAAAAATCAATAAAATAAATCTTAAAAAAAAAAAAAAATTGTTCAGGCAGTAGGAGTAAAAATGCATATCATTCAAGAGAGGTACAGGAATGAGAATTAATGAGACTGAGTATGTATTTGGGTAGTGAATGAAATACAGGTATAAAAGATGACTCCCTGGAATAAGGCTTGGATAATTGTGTAGACGAAAGTAGCAGATATCAGGACAGAAAAAGACACAGGAGGAACAGTGTCTTAGACAAAGAATTTATTTTTTAAATGTGGATATGTTAATATGAGGACATCTTGAAGGCATCAAAATCAATAACTAAGACCAGGGCAAGAAACTCAACAGTGAGGGAGAAATTTAATAGAAAATTAGGAATTATTAGCAAAGAAAACATAGTTGAAAATGTAGATATGGATGAGAATAAACAAAGAATTTACAAAAAGAGAGAATGGCTTAGAGCAAAGCCCCAAGACACACAAAAACAGAAGAAATGTGCAGAAAAAGATCCTGTTAGGAAGACTAAATAAAAGCCATCAGAGGTAGAAAGAAAATCAGAGCAAATGGCATCACAGATGCAAGGGAAGAAAGTGTTTCAAGATGATCTGCACTGTGAACATTCTAACATCTATAAAGCTGTGTAGAATTATTTAGGTCAACACTCGGTGTAGTACACTATGTTAGCTGTTGTATCTAATAAAAACAATCAATAGGATCTTTAGAGCAAAGCCAACCTAGGCAGTAGAGACTAACCAGGAGTCTAATGTAGTAGCAAAACAGTAATGAGCAACTGTTATCACTGACCCACTTATACCCTGATCTGAGATAGAAGGCATGGTTCAAGTTTTTTCCCATATGAAAAAATTGTGATTCTATAAACTTAAAGTTAGGCATACAAATAATATAGGGTTGATGAGAGAGTCACTATCAACAAAGGAGTTAGGACCACCAATATAGTAAACACAATTTGGCCAATGCTTTTTGAATGCTATTTCCAAAACTGCAAGATAATTTCCAAATAATAAAAATAAATAAATTAAATAGTGAAAACTTGCAAAGGATGATGTAATAAGCTTTATCTACAAACCTAATAACTTCCATTTCAAAGCCCACTTCTTGAAACAATTACTTGACTTTCCTTTTTAAAAATTATATTAAAATATAAGTACAAATAGCAACTCTTCTTAAAAAAAATCAGAAACTGTCATGATATCGTTATAATCAGGAGAAGCTGGGATGGCTCAGTGGGTTAAGTGCTTGCTTTGTAGCCCTGGGGACCCATATGCTGAACTGGGTTGTGCTTCCCATGCAGGAGGCCCCTAGTTCGGTTCTCACCACCAGTTCAGCCCCTGGCTTGAGGGGGCATGCCTCCCATGCAGGAGGCCCACAGCCTGGTTCCTGCCCTCCTTGAGCCCCTGCCCACTTGTGTAGAACAAAATCATGTTGAAAACTGATGATGTCCAACTATGGAGATTGCTCTGGGTCCTCCCCCTTCTCTCTATCTCTCTCTGTCTCTGTCAAATACAATAAAATAAATCATTAAAAAATGTTATAATGCAGACTATTTGGAATTATATGGAGGTTAAAGAAAGAAAATAGTAACACCATTTCTATCCTGCTTCCACCTAATTAATAAAATATAAATGGAAATAAGCTAAAGTGAACAAAATAAACATCTCAGAGAGAAAATATTACCCAAGAAGTCAACATTTAGATGAAAAAGTGGAAGGCTGTTAGTGTCATCACTGCTATTACAGGGCTTTAAAATTACTTTTGTAATAACAGCCTCTCTTCTGAGCCAAGGCAATTCCTTTCCTTCCTACTGCTTGCTGCTTTGGGGATCACACTAGGGCAGTAATCAACAAGGAATGAAATTCAACTTGGAAGGATTTGGGAGATGGAAGCTCCACCATACTCAGGATGGTGAAAGATGCACTTATTCATTACAATAAAGTTCTATAGGCAGAGGAGTAGACAGAAGTACATAGCAACATTTAATTATTAAATGAGAGTTGAGAGTATGTAAATTACCAAAGGCTTTGAAAAGCAGATTATAAGATGACATAATAACTAGCCTTGTTGGAACTCATCATCACCTTCTTATGAAAAAATACATATAGGGAAGCCAGAATGGCTCAGCAGGTTAAGCGATTACTTTGCAGTCCTGGGGAACGAGGATTGAATTCCAGCCCTGGCCTGTGTGGCCCTTTTTTTTTTTTTTTTTTTTTTAATATGTTTATTTATTTATTTTTGACAGAGAGAGAGAGAGAGAGAGAGAGAGAGAGAGAGACAGAGACAGAGACAGAGAGAGAACTGAACTGGGGGAGCTCCCAGTTCAGCACATGGTTCCGCACGGGCCGGGGCCGGGATTTGATCCCCGGTCCCCAGCGCTGCAAAGTGAGCGCTTAACCCACTGAGACATCCCGGCTTCCCCCTGTGTGGCCCCTTTTGCTGAACTGGGATGTGCTTCTCATGCAGGAGGCCCCTGTTTGGTTCTCACTGGGGAGCTTTCCATGTGGGAGGCCCTCGGTTTGGCCCCTGGCTTGTGGGGGCATGCCTACCATGCAGGCGGCCCCCAGCCCAATTCCTGCCTTGCGCGGCGGCCCCTGCCCACCTGTGTGGAATGAAACCATGTTGAAAACTGATGATGGACAACTATGGAGACTGCTTTGGGCCCTCCCCCTTCTCTCTCTGTTTCTCTCTCTCAAAAACAATAAAAAATAAATCTTCTTTTTTTTTTTTTAATATTATTATATTTTATTGTTAAATTTAATGGGGTGACATTGGTTGGTAACAATCAGACAGTTTCCCAATGGACAACTCCACATCACATCACCCATGCATCACATTATGTGCCCAGCTCCCAGAATCAGGTCCCCCTCCAACCCGATATATCTGGTGCCCACTCCCCACTCCCCACACAACTCTCCCTCCCCCCTCC
>PVKE010017136.1:0-31132 GCA_004027555.1 Craseonycteris thonglongyai
TCCTTCTATTTTATCACTGGGTTGCCACATAACTTAGATCAGCCGAGTCTCTCGTAGAGTCACACCACTACTGCTGGAGCTTATTCCCTCTGGAAAAAAATCTCCTTAATCAGCTTGAAGATTTCATGCAAGAGCATGATGTGATCAAGCTTGTATTTTGAAAAGATCAACCTGAAGTCCGTGGGAAGAAAGGTTGCAGAGGGATAAGAGCCAAGGTGGGAGACCAGTTAGCATGCTGAGGCAGGAAGAGGGTAGAAGAGTAGGGAGGGGGCATCAAATATATGGTGATGGAAAGAGAACTGACTCTGGGTGGTGAGCACATAAGGCAGTACATAGACAATGTAATACAGAATTGTACACCTGGAACCTATGTAATTTTTATCAACCAATGTCACCCCAATAAATTTATCCATTAGAAAAAAAAAGAAAGAAGGGAAGAAAGAAAAGAAGGCTAAGGCAAAAGCCCAGGCCAGGAAGCAAGACATACACATCATGGGGTGGAGAGAAAAGGGGGGATTTGAGGAGAATGTTAAGGATTTAGAACGGGCCATCCTTGCTATTGACTAGAGGTGATGGAGGATGTTAAAATGACCCCTATATAACTAGATCATATTACTGGGTACATAATGGGACCATTAATCAGTGCAGAGAGAAGAAGAAAAACAATAAGTTTTATTGGGGAAAGGTAATCACTCCTGTTTCCGGAGGTGGCTGTGGTCAGATAGCTGAGCCTCTCAGGCAGTTATTATAAAGTTTGGAACTCAGGAGAGTGGCCAAGCCTGGAAATAAAGGGTCAGGAGTCATTAGCATACTGGTAGTCATGGAGACCATTGCAGGCAAAATATATACACTGAGACAATAAACAGAGGATGAACTCTAGCTTTCCACAATGGCAAAGTAATTTATTTTTTAGGAGATAAGGCAGGTGGAGTACAAGAGATCTTGGAACATTTCAAGATCCTTCTTATGGAAAGGGTATTCTTAAGGTCTTGGAAAAAGCCTCGTGTCTTTTCTTAGACACCTTAAAATCTAGAGTTATTAATTTATATTTATATGGATGACTCAACAAAGGGATTTATGTTTAAAATATAAAACACAAAATAAAGCAAGCAAACCACCCAAAACAAAACTTTTAGTTATATTCTTGATTGTAAAAGACTTCCATTCATCCCTTTTAATCAGAGAAGGCCTCTAAATTTATAGCTTTTTTCAATGTAAAAAATGCATTTTATGTAGCTAATTAGTCCATGTCCATTTGTATGCACACCACTGACCTAGAAGTTTTATAAAGTGATACTCACCCTTCCTTCTTGTGATATAGTCTTTGATATATTTTTTTCGTTTTGTTTAGTTTCATTCTGTTCCTCCTTTTCCATTCCATTCCACTGTAAACATGAATAAATTCTGATTCAACAACACACAAAATCAATTTTGCAAACTGCTAAGAAGTCACAATCCAGTTTGAAAAACTGCTTTAAAAATTGTATTGAACTTTTATATAGATAAAGTTGAATTCTAGTAGTAATACTTTTACTGAAAGGAGGCTAATGTAAAAGTTTCTAGAAGGCTAATTAGGGCCCTTGTGGATCGTCTTGTAGGAATGTTGCTTAGGAGTTCTAAACCAGTTAGTTGGTCATTTATTCGTTTCTCATATTTTTGGATATTTATGGACTTCCTACTCCAGGCAAGGTACTATGCTCGTTGTTGGAGATAAAGCGCCCAATATAGCATGGTCCCAGAGCTTGTGTGGTTTGAAACATGTAATTATATATGATGGAGAAAATATGACATCATATTCTTCAAGCCTCAGGTCCTTTTTGTTTAAGATCCCTTTAGGCAATTTGCCAAAAATGTTCATACAGCAGTGCTTAGGATGGCAGCCTTGTTTTCCTCTCACTCAGAGCACTCTTGCAACTCTGCAACTCTTAAAGGCGCTTCTTTCAACAAACCGACCACAACGTGACCTCTCATTAGCTCCAAAGTAACTTTGCGTCAGTTTACTTCTGTGCAAATATCATCACCCTCTCCTGTTCTCTGGGTAAGGCAGATACAAATGAAAGGACTAGTCAAATACTATGTTATTCAATTATTTTGTGGGATGGAGAAGTGCAGAGGTGTGGGACAGCATATCAGACCTGGTCTGCAGCACAGGGAGTTCTTTCCTGGGGAAAGTCTGGCTGGACAGAGAAGAGTGCAAGCTCATGTGCTGTCGCCATGGGCCGGACCCAGGCACTGCTTTGCAAACTGTTAGCACGAGGCTGTGGTGAGACACACCCAGAAACTTGGAGTTAGTCTTCAGAGCCTTTTAAAACAATTTCAAGGAATAATTGAAATCCATTAAACCTAATAATATATTTAAGCTCACATTTTCATGTGCTTTACTATTTACATTTTGTTTTTCCAACAATTCATTTTTTCTTATATTTACAAAATTATGAATTGATGACAGATTGGGGAAAAAACCTGGTCCTTTCCCAATGAAAAGCAGTCCTTACAGCTGAAGCCCGTCCCCTCTGTTTGCAGTGGTTAGAGTAAATAAAACTGAAGTGAAAAGAACATTTAAAGTAAGGACCATCAAGAAGTGTTATCATTACCTTAAAGCTGAAATCTTTATAGGAAATATGAAGCAATAAGGCTATTAGGATATGAGTTAAGAAAAATTTAAGGCAGGGCATAAAAAATTAGGATATGGTAACTTTTAAAAAACCTATAGAACCACTAAAAGGGTCAACACATGCATAATATGAACTAACATAAAGGGAGTGCAAACGACAATGGAGTTTTCATTTAGGTGCTAAAAACCAAATGGATACACATGTATTCCCAACACTGCCTTTTTCTCTAAGAGTCAGTGGTGGAGATGGATCTCTTGGTCGTGTCCTGGTGCTTGACCATTCCAGCATCCATATTGCTTTAGAGTGCTGTGCAGGGAGCAGACACTGCATGCTCCTCAGTGCATGGCGTGTGTGTCCGTCTCCATGTCTCCAACAGGGCCTTGGGTCATCACAGATCCCCGGATTAAGCCCCTCTGCTAGAAACACAGGGGCACGCTATTCCAACTTTCAGAACCCAGAGCAAGTTTAGCTTTTGGAATTCATGAACTAAAAAAAGGTTCACCTCTCAACATTTCATTTTATTTCACAGTAGTCAGTAAAAATGTTTATTAAAGGAAGAGAGATGCATTTTACCTTAAACGCTGGTCTTTAACTCACTTTTTAAATAATTTCTATTTGTTCAGAAGACTTTAACCGTTTCATATCATTTTTTTAAAGATTCATTTTTATTGTTTTGATGAGAGAGAGAGAGAGAGAGAGAGACAGAGAGAAGGGGGGAGGGCCCAGAGCAGTCTCCATAGTTGACAGCATTAGTTTTCTACATAGTTTCACTCCACAGGTGGGCACAGGGCTGTGCAGGGCAGGAACCGGGATGGGGGCCTCCCACATGGGAAGCACACCCAGTGAGAACCGAACTGGGCACACACCAATTCGGTATATGGGCCCCCACAGGCTGGCATTTGATCCTTGGACCCTGCGGCTGCAAGACAAGTGCTTAACCCACTGAACCATCCCGGCATCCCCTCATATCAGTTTGTACATTCATGGACAGAAAAAGAAAGTGGTATTATAGTTATATTGAGACTTTCTCCCCCTTTTTTCTCATTCTTGGTTTTAAACTCATGTTTTCTACTTTAAAAATAATACTGTTTTTGTGCCCTGATTTATTAAGTAAAATTTATATAATTCTTTTTGCCAATAAATAGTGACAATTTGATCGTATTAAGAGAGGATTTATTAATGTAGTCTAAAACACATTATTTTTTATAAGTTGCTAATCATAAAAATTTGTAAAGTATTATCTCTTACGATTGAGCTAAATTAGTAGATGGCCTAATCATGTGTTTATCTCTGTAAGTTTCTAATTCTTGGGTATATGACGTTATTTTAAAATTAATTCATGATTTTATCAATTGCTTTTCTTGACAGATTTAGAACGTGTACTTTGGGTGTATTTAAAAGTGTTCCCATATTTACAAATTAAGCAGGAATAGATAACTTTTTTCATTGCAGCATTCTTCAGCCATTATATCATAATGGCTTAATTTAGACAAAGTAATGTCATGCCACACTGGTAATTTAGCAAAGATAAATCATGTTTTTTGTTAGGTTGTTTTTCCTCCTTGTAGTTAAAATTATGTACTCTTAAGGAGTTGGTGAAATTTACAAATAGGTTCTACTTTGAATTTGAAGAAAAAAAAAATTCTTAACTGAGATTAATGCAGAAAAATATTTGTGTTTACCTGCATTTTTGTATTTTTGCTACTATTGTTTGTGTGAGTCACTTAAATTTTAGAATTGGGACAATTTTAGAAAAATGTCCTGTACCCAAATTGGGGAACAGATTATAAGTCATTTATTAACTCATTGAAAATATACTTGTCAGCAGGAAAGGAAGCACATTGTCCATAAAGGGGGCTTATTGTCTCTTGGATGAGAAATTTTTAATAAGACTTTGTGTTACACCAGACAAAGAAATGTAAATTGATAGTGTTATTTTTCATAAATCATGCTTCCATGAATGCTCTCTGGTCACATTATTTGGATAGTGTGATAACCATAGATAGTTTTGTGTTGGTTAAAACTCTGCATAATCATTCTCTAACCACATCAAGAAATGAATGAGTGAATGAATGAATGAATAACACTGAAAATATTTGGAACATTGATTAGAAATTATCAACCCCCTTGAAATGTTTAGTTTTGCTAGAAATTCAGCCTTTTCATGGACTTCTTCAGATAATGGGATAAATTGGTCAAGCCCATTTTCCAGACTCCTACAGGAATTTTATCAAAGCAACGGCAACACATGCTTGTATCCGTTCTTTAATTTTCAATATATTATTTATTTTTTTCTGAAGACACATTTCAAAGGGAAAAGTATGTGTTACAGATGTTGTGAAATCTAATTACAGAAACACACAGATGTCATAAAAATTTTACCTTCGGGCTCAGAATATAAAATTCAGTGTTTGAAGACAGGAGTCTGTTGAGGTTAAATCCATTGTTCTGTAGCAAGCAAACATTAAGAGTTCTGAAAATGAGAGGCCTCATGGCATCTCATGGTGCTTTCTTTCTACTTTTCTGGTATAGTTCATCTGGACACAACTATAAAATAGATTGAAATTCAGTCTTATTTTAGGTGGCTTTATTAGGGCAAGTTTTGAGATACAATTGTCAAATTAGATTAGTATAATAAAATAATATAATTACTTAGCAAATTTACAATTGAAATTCAATTGCAAGTAAATAAAAAAGTTATGAGGAAGAGAGTAATTTGTTGGAGTGAAAACAAGTATATTTTGGGTAATATATGTCAATATTAAAATGGTGTTACTGGATCATTCTTATAAACTATCCATTGTAAAATCTAGATAGAAACTATTTCTTTACTCCCTTGAAAGTAGTCTTTTTCTGCCAGATAGGAATGTGAGAATGTAGCTTTCCTTTAGCCCAAACACATTATTACATAGCAAAGAAGAAAAGAAGAAAGGGTTAGAGGAGAAGCCATTCAGTAGAGGCCACAAGCCTTTCCACACTGAATTTTAAGTGCTCCTTCTGATGTAGTTTTCTTCCTTTCCTTTAATAAAGGGTATTAAGAAAGTAACACAAGCATAATCACTGTTCACACTGCCCCTTTCACAAAACATTCCTAGTGTCTTGCATTTTCCTGGGTCTCCCGCCTGGTAATGGAACAGAAGCGATGAAGATGGTGGACGAACAGATTCTGGGGCAGTGGCTGCAATAAGCAGTACGGCATCATCTTGGACACAATGTTTTCATTGTGTTTGATGCATTCATTCATTTGCAGATGCATTCATTTGCAAATTGCCCACAGTTATATCTCTTTTCAAACTAAGAATACCGTATGTCATTCCAAGAAGGCCAGCATATGCATGACCCACTAGATTCTTTAAAAGCCTGCCTTCATTCTTGTTATCTCCACTCCCCTTTATTTCCTTTGAGAGGCTGGAAGAGCCTCATGAGGAAAGCATGGTTCCTTTGGGATCGGGAAGTTAGTTTCCCAGTTACACATGCCTGGACATTTTCCCTATGAATACTTTATTGCACATCTATTTGAACGTAAATTTAAATTAGTAAAAATTAACCGTAAGTTGTTGGAGCAATCTTGGGAGATAGAAAGAATTACCTTAGTTAAGTATATTTTGTCAAAGTGAATGTACAACAATCAGAAAGAAGACATACTTAAATGGATACCTATTTTATTTAGTGGGGGAAGATATCCTACATATTCTTGTATTGAGTCAAAGGTTATCTTTAATGCTTGGGAGAATAAAAGGAATAGAGAGCCCAGAGATTATAATAGAGGAAGAAAAGAACCATAAAAGGATAAACCAAGATAGAATAAAATTCTCCAATAATCCGGAATCAGTGCTCAGTATTTACCAGTATCTCACAAACTTTCAGTTTAGATTCGTCCAGATGTATCTGTTGCCAATGCTAGATCCTGAGTTTTAGAGATGAATGAAACAGCCTCTACCTGCGAGGGGCTCACAGTTGACAAAGACGTCTGGGCAGGGTGAAGTCTGGTTGTGCAGGAGACCCATCCTTGTTGATGGAATCCCGGAGCTGAAACTTGGAGAACGATGAGGTGGCAACTGAGTGCCTACAGGGAAGAGCAAAGACTGGTCTGTACGGGGACTCAGAAGAAGCGAGTGTGTGAGATGGACAAGTAGTTTCAACATGGCTATAGGATCTTCATTCCAGCACTCCAGCGTCCCCATCATGCTCTCTTCAAATTCATTTAAGGCTCATTTATACGTTAGTTTAAGAGTACAATTGACTTGATTTTGACCTTGTTATGATGCTACTCAAGATACTATTATTAATAGTAGGAATAATTGAAGTAACTTCTGTTCCCTTTTAACTTGCTATCCAATTTTTGACCTTTGTCCTGAGAATGGTATTAGAACAAAATCAAGAGAAACAGTTTGTGAGGAACAATGAAAACTAACATTGTTCATGAAAACTACTACTGTTTGCACAAAATCAAAAACTCAATTTTTCGTTTTCTTTCTTTTTGACATTAGACAGTAGATCTGTACTTTAAAATGTAACATATAACAGTTCTCATGATATTTTATGGACAGATAGATATCGGAGAGAATGCTAGATGGATAAGTGATTGTTTACAAAGGTCATTAGTGGCTCAATTATTGTTACTCTGAACAGAAGTGTATAGTTTCTTGCCTCTTTGCTCTGTCATCATGACTGCACCACTGACACAGAATGGAAAAGTTAAGAATATTATTGTGAATGCTGCAGGGTTATGTGTCTTATCCTTCCTTTCTGTCTCTACAAATGATCAAAAATAGTGGGCATCTATTATATAGTTGGCATTAATATACATTTTCTTTAATCTTCACTGTGTTTCTCCCATAAATGCATATTACATTCCAGTCTTATAGATGAAAGCACTGAGACAAGTTCTTTGAAAAGTAATATTGAAAAGTAATATTGCTTATAATGTGGAAGGACTATCCCAGAGGTGGCTCTTCTGGTCCCCAAACCTATGCTGTACTCAGTTTTCAGCTATCTGTGCAATGCCTCATTTGAATATGTATGTCATCAAAAATATATGTATTATTATAATTTTGCTGCAATCTAAAGTTTGCCTCATGCAAGGAAATATCTCCACTGAATACAGAAGGAATAAATATCCTCCATCACTAATTAGGACAGATCATCTTTATAAATTGATCATTTCTTATATGTTGAAAAGAACATAAACACCACAATTATTTATTTTATTTTTAGAAATAAACTTTTGGGGGAAGCTGGGATGATTCAGCGGGTTAAGCACATGCTTTGCAGCCCCAGAGACCAAGGACTGAATCCCGGCTCCGGCCCATATGGACCCATATGCTGAGCTGGGGTGTGCCCCCAGTTCAGTTCTTGCCAGGGCCTATGCAGGAGGTTCCTGGCCCGGTTCCTGCCCTGCACAGCTCTGCACCCACCTGTGGAGAGAAACTATATGGAAAACTAATGCTGTCAACTATGGAGACTGCTCTGGGCCCACCCCCTTCTCCCTATCTATCTCGCTGTCAAGCAATAAAAAATAAATCTTTAAAAAAAACAAACAAAAAAACTTTTAACATATTTGGAAAAACTTTTACATTTACATTGAAGTTACAAAGATAGTGCAGAGAATTCATATAACCTTTCATCTAGTTTCCTATGGTGTTAACATTGCTCATAGTATATTTGTCAAAATTAAGAATGTAACGTTAATACCATTGTTACTAATTACACTACAGACTTTGTTTGGATTTCACTAGTTTTTCCACTAATGCACCTTTTCTGTTTCAGCATTCAATCTGTGATCCTACATTGAATTTATTCTTCATGTCTCCTTAGTCTTCTCAGTCTATTATGGTTTCTAAGTTTTTCTTGTTTTTCATAATATTGACAGCTTGAAAAAGTACCAGTCATGTGTTTTGTAGAATGTTCCTCAGTGTAACTCATAGGGAGTATCTCTCATGGTTACCCTGTATGGGTTTTGGGAAAGAATACTACATATGTGAAGTGATTTTTCTCATTACTTATTATCAGGGGGTGAACGATCGTATAGGGGAGGAAAAACGTCTTTTCTCCACTCATCTTAGGTTCTTGCCTGAGTCTCTGTAACAAAAGATGGATTAAGATAAATAAGAAAAAAGCATACACAGTTATTTAATATACATTTTATGTAACACAAGAGCCCTCATAAGGAAATGAAGATCTGAAGAAGTGGTTAATTTAAACCTGAGTGTTCTTATTAGGTTTGATGAAGAGTGGGAACTGTGGGAAAATGTGATAGGACAGGAGTACTAGGTAAGGATGGTAACTGGGGAACTTAGCAAGGCCTGTTCATTCAGGTACCTCTGTGAATCCCTCCATCTTTGGAGGCAAGGATACTCCTTTTTCCTCTGGTATAGAGAGGGTACCTGTCACATGAAGGTGACATCAAGAATCCTTTCTGCACCTGCCATTTCTTGAATTCCTTCAGCCTAAAGCACCCAATATGCTTGCTAAGGTGCCATATTTTGTGGTAGAATGTCCTGAATCCTACCGATATCAACATGACCTACCACTAACGACATTAACGTTAATCATTTGATTAAAGTTGTGTTTGCTAGATTTTCTCACATAAGTTACTGTTTGCTACAGGTTGAATAGTGTCTTCTAAAAAAAGAGAAGTTGGAATCCTAAGGCCTTTGTATCTGTAAATGTGACCTCATTTGAAAATAGGATCTTTGCATGTTTAGTCAAGTTGAGGGGCCTAATTCAATATGACAGGTATTCTCATAAAAAGAGGAAAAACATCATGTAAAGTGTAAGTGAACCAACAAAGGCACATAAGGAGAATGTCGTGTCCCAACAAAGGCAAATGTTGGAGGGATGCAGCTGCCCAGGGCTGACAGCTAGCTACCCCAGCAGCTAGGAAAAGCACAGCACAGATGCCCCCCTTCAGAACGTCAGGGGGATGGAGGGGGCAGAGCCCTGCTGACACCTTGATTTCAGGCTTCTAGATCCCCAAACTGTGAGGCACTAAACATCCATTGTTTTAAGCCACTCAGTTTGTGGCACTTTGTGTTAATAGTCCTAGGACACCAATACACCAGTCTTCATTTTCCATCCTCTATCTTTTGTACGCAAGTCAGTAAATTCAGGTCATATTCAAAGGTATTTAATTTTCTCTTACCTATACGTTTTGAAAACTTTGTACAAAGCTTGCCATTTTTATCCTTATCTTAGTTAATCTGTAGCTAATGATGTGGGCAATGGAAATACTGACCAATGCGCTGTGTTTAAGCTGATCAAAGAATTCTCTTCAAGGGCAGGAATGAAGGTCCTCTCATTTGCATTCCCTCCAATAACACTATTCTATTATAATGCGAGAGTCAGAATCCATTTTTTGTAACCTTTGCTTAGCAAAGTATTGAATGAATGAATACAATAAAAATGCAGTTCTTAACTCAGGACTTTTATATAAAATTCTCCAAAAATGTTGTTATTTAACATAATTTGATTGAACTAGCAGGATGGTTTCATTAAAACACTTGAACTCCTAGTCATTTATAAGAGTTTAAACTATAGTTCCAATTCTTTCCTGTTCCAGAGGAAAGAAGGACTATCAGATTAAATCTATTTATGTATAAAAGCCCCCGAAGTAAGTTGTGGTCTCTACTGTTTCCCCAGTGTGAACTGTGGTTTCAATTGTGTTTGAGGAAGCTAATACACTAGTTTTTCTTGACCTGTCTTTCTTCTTTTCTTTATTTTTTTTATTTATGAGAGTTTCCTTTCTGTGGAACTAAGTGTCTATGTATTTGCTTTAAGTACACATTAAGTCTGGCTCTAAGAAGAAAGGTAGAAGAAGCATATGAAATTTATTTTTTGCTACACTGTTTGCAGTAATAACAACTATTTTCTAAGATTCTTGAGCATTTCATTAAATTTACTTTAAAATTTAATTATGTAAAACCAGTGCATTAGAGCTTGTGAAATCATCATGGTTTCGAAGATGATCCCTTGAGATTTGTACACTCAGGGGAACTGGGAGGTTGCATTACCAATTACCAAAATATGCTTAATGCAAACCCATTCTTTTTCCTACATGACACAGCATTTATTGGAAACATTCCAAAGCCTTATGAATATGTATGCCCCAAATTGTCCATTTAGCTTAGCAGCAAAGAAGTATTTCCTGTTACATTATACAATATTGCCCATCAATTACTCTTTAAAAGTGTACTGCTGAAGGTTTTAAGTAAGCATGTAGATAGAAACTACAATACCCTACACCTTTGATATGTATTAAGAAAAATTAGAAGATAGCTTCTGACACACACACACACAGTATATATCATGTGTGTGTGTGTGTGTGTGTGTATATATATATATATATATATATTGGGCTTCCTACATAAAAGTCTATATGATTAAAACAGTTTTTATTTCAGATATGATATATAATGACCTTAGTGTTTTCATATGGATTTACCAGTTTAATCATTTTTATGAGTACATCTCTTTGACCATTACTTATAAACTCAATCCTCAAATCATTTCAGTAATTCTGTTTAGAGATAGTTTTTGGGAAGTGGATATCTGTGATGATGGTGTGAAAGAGACATTTTGTTTTCTGTAATTCCTTCTTGTTGTTCAATATCACACTGTCAGGAGGCTTACTGTAGTGAACAAGTGTGATATCATCGGTGTTTGCTAAGTATGTACCGGTAGTCATTTTGTTACTCCATAAATATTGGCAATCACTGATTACTAAATGCAGCTTTAACAATCAGTCACATAAGCCATACTTGGGGACGTGAGGACAAGACAGGTAAGAGTCAAACCATCAAATAACGTGTCATGGATCATGTATGATGAACTTCTCTCCATGCTTCTTCAGACCTTTGGTTTGAATGAGATGAACTGTGCAGAGAAAGTCCTGAGTGGTTACTTAGTAAGATGCTTGTCTTGTGCTGGCCATCGCATGCAGGTGGTTGGCACTGAGGAGAAAATACTTCTGCACTTTTCTAATTTCCTTAAGGAAAAAATAATGTTATGTTTTGAGGAGAGAAGAGAAATCATCTAGCAGAACTGAACCTTCCTTTCCACCCCTTACTCCTAACTGAGAATAAGTAAAGATTTACAAAATTCCTTAAATAAATAAATAAATTCTATTAATTGTTAACATGTGAAGCACCCAGGCTATTTTGTCTTGCTTACCACTTGGCCTGTTATATCAGATTTCACCGAGATGCTGGCGACCGGAGATCTGTTTAGGTTGCGATAAGGCTGAATGTTTATATATAGAATATATTTACTGTGTGAATATTTATTATTTACAGCAATTTGTACAATGTATTATTTTAGAAGTGCTTTATATTCTGTGAGTTGTCTGCGATTCTTGTTCCAGTGCAGAAAAAGATTTTTCTTTACCCGTGAACGTGAAAATGTGCACTAAATGGGGAGAAATTACAGCGAAGGAAGACAAAAAAGGAATATCCATTTTAAAATGGAATGACAAGTGGGACATCTTACTTATTTAAAACTTATAAATAGAATGCAATTTTTTAAATTTTATATTGTCAGTTAACATACAATATCGTGGCCTGCACGAAAAGTATACTGTCAGTCACCGGTGACTGACGCGGTCCGAATGGAAAGTTCAGTGTCAGTCACTGGTGACTGACATGGTGCTTAACGTGTTAAATTTATTGGACTGACATTGGTTGGTAAAAATGATAGGTTCCAGGTTTACAATTATGTGCTTACCACCCAGAGTCAGCTCTTTTTCCATCACCATATATTTTCTTTCTTTAGCAGTTTTAGCAGTTGGAGCTGTTTGTTTAAGATTGTCATCCTAAGGAATAAATTTTCAAAATCTGCCAGGTATGGAGCCATGTTCCTACTGAGTCACGTGTTATAAAAGTCTGGCTACAAGTTTTCACAAATTATTTGGAAACATGACATATACATACAGAATAAATAGAAGGTATAAAAAGTGAGAAAAACAACGCAAGAGATAATCTTCCTTCAAATTGCCCCAAAGTAAATTCCAAATATTTTCAAACATCTGTATTTTTTAAAGAAATTTTGTTGACTACATGAAATAGTAACTTCCAGAATGCTGCTTTTGAAAACATGAGGTACTGGGTTAGATTAGATTGTACTTTGTTAGTATACATATAAATATTTTCATATATGATTTCTTACATTTTAAAGAGATACCGAATTACTCAATGTTCACTTTGGGACATTACCTTAGGAAGTCAACTTGATAAATACTTGCAAGTATCCACTTTAAATCCTTTGCTTTACCTGGACCAAGTCCTCTACCAACCACACAGCCTTCAGCTAGTCAAGCCAAATATAGTCTTCAGAAACAATCAAGTCCTTTTGACTTTATTTTCTAATATTTATCAGTTCCTTCCTGTTCCAGTAACAAGCCGTCCTAAAACTCAGTGGGATTCAAATCACAACAGTAGTCTGTGAATTCAGTTTCCTGGTGTCTGGGCCTCAGCTGAGATGACTCCACAAGTGAGGTTTGGAATTGTCCCAAGGTGTCTTTACTCACAGGTCTGGTAGCTAGTTGAGGGTGTGCCATGGTTGGGACCTCAGCCGGGCTGTCAGCTAGCATTTATATGTGGCCTTTCCATGTGGTTCTCAACGTGGAGCTAGTTTGGGCTTCCTTATACGATGACAGCTGGCTTCTAAGAACATGGCTCTTAAGCAGTCCAGGTGGAAGCTGTATCCCATTCTAAGATCTCACTTCAGAGGTCACATAGTGTCACTTCTCTTTAATCACAAAGGGGTGAAATAGCAAACTCACCTCTTGATGGGAGGATTCTCCAAGTCACATTGGGACTTAAGAGTTATGGGATGGGAGCTTGGGTGGCCACTTTTGGATAATTCATTCTGCAACATTTTCCCTCCTCTCCTTACCTACAATCAGTATTTTAGGTTTGTCTCTTGTCGTATTCTGTTGGGACGTTAAGGCCAATGGCCTCCTTCTGTCTGTTCGCCCTGCCTGTACTCTAATTCTCTTTAAGCCCACCCTTACGTAGCTGGAATGGTGACTTACCTAAATCTGAAATCTGTCTGTCTATTGTTCCCAAACCCTCAAGATTCCCCGGAGAAGAAGGACCCACAAGCTCTTCATGATCTGTTTGTCCTCCTGTCTAACCTATTCACACAGTGTTCCCCAACAAACATACGCTTCTTGTAATTTTCTCTCACCCCTCCCCCTTCCCACATGCTTCCCGTATCTTTTTTTTGTGGTATCTCTTCTCAATTGTATCCTCCACCATTTACATCTTCCTCTTGCTAATGCGTTTGGTTTCTCTATGGATAGGATCAGGCAGTACTTCCTCCACCCTGTTTGCAACCTGATTTCAACTTTTCTTCTAAATTCTAATTCTCGTTTCTGCCCACCATACCTCATTTTCCCCATCTATAAAAAAGAAATAGTGTCTTCAACTCATATGGCTGTTATGAAATTTAAATGAATTTTCCACATGTATACTTCTTATAGCAATACCCAGCACATGGGAACTACTCAAAAGTTGTTAGATATTGGCATTGTGATTATTAGCCACTTGCATTTTGTATTTCTAACAAACTGGAATAATCCTGAAAAACACCTTGCATCAGTGTCTTTGCTTATGTTATGTTCTGCATAGAATTTTCTGTCCCAATCTTTATTTAGATTCATTGTCCCTATTTCCCAAATTCTATATTAAATTCCACAGATTCTCAAGGAAGTCATTTGCAATAGATTGAATGTTTGTGTCTCCTCCAGAATTCATGCCCAATGTGCCCAATGTGATGATATTTGAAGGTAGAGCCTTTGGGAGGTGCTTAGGTCATTAAGCGTAGAGCCCCCATTAATGGGATTAGTGCCTTATTAAAGATATCTTAGAGCAGGGGTGTCAAACTCAATTAAAACATGGGCCATTTGGTGCAATAGGCAAGATTCACACGGGCCACATCACATTTACAAACGTCGGGGGAACTGAGTCAGCGCGTTTATACACGCCCACAGGCCCCCAGGAAAGGCACTGGGCCACGTGTATACTCGTTTTCAGTAGTTAAAGGGCTAACGAGGGAATTGTGTGTACGGTATTGCCTTCATCTCCCCTAAGAGCTATTTTCTTCATAACGATTTTTTCTATTTTCATTTTATTTCAGAGCATCGTGGGCCACAAAAAATTACCTCGGGGGTTGCATGTGGCCCACAGGCCGCCAGTTTGACACCCCTGTCTTAGAGAGGGAATTGATGGGTGTCTATGAACCAAAAAACAGGTTTTTATCCGACACAAATCTGCCCATGCCATCATCATCTCAGACTTCCAGCCTCCAGAACTGTGGGAAAGAGATGTTTGTTGTTTATAAGCCACCCAGTCTCTGATGATATTTTGTTATAGCAGCTCAAACACACTAAGATAGCACCTTTCTTCTCCAAACTTTAAAACCCTCATAATTTCATTTGTATACCCTATATGTATTCTATTTTTTATCTTAAATTGCTTGAATATGTCTTACCTATGGAATCCTTGAGAGTAAGGATTACGTAATATATTTTTTATAACTTTAATATTCTTGGGAAACCATGATGGCTCACTGGGTTTAAACACTTGCTTTGCAGCCCTGGGAACCGAGGATCGAGTCCCAGTCCCAGCCTGTGTGGACCCATATGCTGAACTGGGGTGTGCTTCCCATGTGGGAGGCCCCCAGTTTGGTTCTTACCCCCTCCATTGGCTCAGCCCCTGACTTGAGGGGGCTTGCCTCCCGTGGGGGAGGCCCCCAACCCACTTCCTGCCCTGTGGAGCAAAACCATGTCAAAAACTGATGGTGTACAGCTATGGAGACTACTCTGGGCCCTCCCCCTTCTCTCTGTCTCTCTCTGTCATTCTCTGTCTCTGTCAAAAAACAATAAAATAAATCTTAAAAAATATTCTGCTTTGTGTCACATAAGCTGATATGCACTGCCTTATATTAGACTTAAGACAAAAGAATTATTTTATCAGAGATTTTGATATTATTAAATCAAAGCATAAGTATGTTAAATTTGAAGTTTAGATTTTCAACCAAGATGAACAATAAAGGATTAATTGGAGGACATTGTGTTTGGGCTGGGTCTTATAGAAAATGTTTGGTTGGATTTAGTATTTGTTATTCCAGAGAAAAGGAGAAAGCAGAAGAGTTGTCCAGTGAATGTAACAACGTGAACATACGTATTTGGTGTGGAAGACGCAGGGTCATGTGGGCATGAGGAATAGAGTTTGGTTGAAATGTACTGTGTATGTAAGGGAAAGAGTAAGAAAGGTAGAGCCTGGTGCCAAAGTTGCAATGTTCTGCTTTGTTCTGTAGATGATGGATGTAAAGCCATTAAAAAGTCTGGCTGTGATCAAACTGAGTTAAGGAGAATTGCACGGGGAAAGAACCACTGAGATGAACTGATTAGTAAAGGCGTCTGATCTCAAATACTTTCTCTGTAAATGTTTAAAGAAAATCAAATTTGGATGTGGATATATTTGCTTTGCCACTGGCAATCTTATTTTATAAGCTTGAGGTCGCTTTTTAGGTGAGAATTTTCAGTCACTCCCAACCCAGACGGGAATCACTCTAGTGAGTGACCCTGGGGCGACAGCTCCACAAACCAATTACAGTACTCGGGAGATTTCTGCTCAGGGTCTGTGTCACTCTAATTTCAATTAACATACTTCTTAATTAGAAAGAAATACAGAGGTACAGAGGGTGAGCATTTTAATCTGTTGCCCCTTGGTTAGCTCTCTGTCCATTTGTTATATATGATAGCACAGAAGGAAGTTTGGAGAGCCAAAATCGTGGAGAATTTTGTAATAATAAAAACGTTAGGTCAGATAAATTATATACAATTTAAAATTTATTCTAGGCTCCATATTTGCCTTGAAGAAATTGTATAGCCATGATCTAAAAGCTATTAATATTTCTGTGGACTCTGAATGGCAAACTGTTATGGACAGTAGTCTAATTAAGACAATATCACACATAGAAATTAGGCCCCTAATTCATTTTCTGATA
Organism: Craseonycteris thonglongyai; assembly: GCA_004027555.1. Lineage (NCBI taxonomy): Eukaryota > Metazoa > Chordata > Mammalia > Chiroptera > Craseonycteridae > Craseonycteris > Craseonycteris thonglongyai. Next base: position 16,626 of record PVKE010017136.1, read on the forward strand.
GAAGTATTTGCAGTATAGCCTCTCACCTCAAAAATAGCAAAACAACAAAAGGAAACAAGGGTTGCTTCATCATGCCAATTGAGCTTTTCAAGACACTGTGTCATTGGGTATATATGTTAATTTTCTCAGGGCAGGGTACTTTCAATATATAAACAGAGATTATTACTTCAGCCAAAGGGAAAACCCCAACTCCTCCCTACCAGTCCAGCCTTCTGGTCTGTCAAGAAAGCAAGATAACTTGATCTTACCTTAATTTCTCATATAATAAAAGGTCAAAGGCAAATCATTGCTTCCTGAACTTAAAGCTAACTAACTGTACTCATAAGAAGGATGTGCCTTATAATAAAAATGATAAGAGTAAAGGAACTCAAAGGGACTTTTAAACTACAGTGAAGTTATTACTTTGTAATAACATGTTCAGCAGAGATGGTAACAGAGAAATTTCTACTAGAAATATTTACAGGTATTAAGCACATATATCTGGAGGTAGGAGTCCTTAATCTAGACTCTAGAGTTTCATCTCATCTCTCTTTAATTAAAGGGGAGAAACACTTTTGTTTAATTTCAACAGGTAAAATGCTTTCATCCTTTCATACACATCGTGATGAGACTAATATGGTTAATGAAAACTAGATTTCTCTTTTTTTAGGTCAATAAAAATAGCTTCCATTTTTTGGAAGTTTAACTTACAGATGCTTCACATAAATTGTCTTATTTATTCACCACAAAGTTGTGTGGTTGATATAATTACACTCATTTTACAGGCGAGGAATTTGTGGCTAAACACTGTCAAAGACATTCCTAAAGTTACAAGCGGGTAAATGAAAGTCAGTATTTGGAACCAGGTTAGTGTGAATTAAAAATCTGAACTAGGGGAAAGCAGGGATGGTTCAGCGGGTTAAGCGCTCGCTTTGAAACCCCAAGGGCCCGGGATTGAATCCTGGCCCCGGCCCATGCGGACCCACATGCTGAACTGCGGTGTGCCCCCAGTTCAGTTCTTGCCGGGACCTATGTGGGAGGCTCCCAGCCCAGTTCCTGCCCTGCACAGCCCTGTGCCCACCTGTGGAGTGAAACTATATGGAAAACTAATGTTGTCAACTATGGAGACTGCTCTGGGCCCTCCCCCTTCTCTCTGTCTCTGTTTCTCTCTGTCAAAAATCAATAAAATAATTCTTAAAAAAAAAAAAAATCTGAACTATCTCCCACTGCATTTTAATGATAGTCATTCAGTATCTTAGAATCTTCTGTGAAGATAGTGTTTTAAACTGTTCCTTAAATCGACATTGGCATTGGACTCCAGCTGCATCTTCAGCAGTATCTTATTAATTGGGACTGTTTAGTGCTAAAACTGTAAGATTCACAGGCATGATATCACCTTGATGCAAACTGTGTTAGGAAAGGTTCAGTTTGCAATTTTCAATGTTTTTTTTTTGTTTTTTTGTTTTTCAGATTCCTAGTTTGATGAATATAACTGTTGGTTAGAAATGAAATGATACTATGAATTGAAACAGTTCTACTTGTTTTTTTAGTCTGGGTAGCTTAGCTATGCTCCTTTCCTGATACTACTCTTTTTCCTGTTCACAAAGTAGTGTAATTGGGAGCGTAACAGCCCTTTATATTTAGGACAATCTTTATGTAGCATGGTCCAGCCATTTAGAACTCAAATGAAGCTTGGTGCCGCAGTTTAAATGAACACTTTACTTTAGACCGAGTTCTGTAGTCTCAGTATCTGTGTCCCTGCTAGTTTCATATTGAAATCTTAACTTCCCAAAATGATATGTTAGGAGGCAGGTCCTTTGGGAGATGCTCAGGTCATGACAGGAGGCTTTGTGAATGGTATTAGTACCCTTATAAAAGAGATCCCATCTTTTCTTATTGCTGAGAGAAAGAATCAAGAAACATATGACCTCATTTATAGGTGGAATACAAAACTGAAAGTAACAAAGAAACAAAAAATTAGGGGCATAGTCAATATTTTAGTAGCTAACCTGAGAGTAAGGGGGAGTTGAGTGGGAGAGCTGGTGGCAGGGAGGATGAGTAAGGGGGGGGTCATCAAGTATATGGTGATGTGACAGAAAGCTGATTCTGGGTGGTGAGCACATAATTCGATGCATAGACATTGTACTGTAGAATTGTATACTTGAAAACAATGTAATTGTTATCAACCAATGTCACCCCAATAAATTTAACAACAAAAAAGGTTTCTCAGAGATCTCTTGCCCCTTCTTCCACATGAGGACACAGTGAGGAATCTGTGATCCAGGGGAGGCCCTCACCTGACTGTGCTGGCTGCACCTTGATCTCAAACTTCATCCTCCACTACTGTGAGCAATAAATTTCTGTTGTTTATAAGCCATCCTGTCTGTGCTTTTCTGTAATAGCAGCTCAAACAGACTAAGATCTCAATGCTTTCAAGTAGGAAGATTTGCCTTTTATTCTTATTTCCTTATCTGAATGCATTCAGTGGTTGTGGTAATTTTTTAGCTCTCAGTCATTCCTCCTAAACTGATCATATTCCTAGAATATCAACTAGCGCCGAGGGCTACTTCTTGAGTTTGTCCTGTCAATTTCTAATTTAGGAAAATGGGAAGCAGCAGCCTCCTTGTCCTATTTATACCCATTCTATACTTCTACCTTTAAACCGTCAGGGACATGCAAGGAAATGTTACACTTTTTGTGTCACTTTCTACTCAGATTCAAGGCCATAAGAATTATAATTAATTTGTGTTTTAGACCCTTGTCACTTCTTGGAAATGCTACTGGATGATAAAGTAAAGTAAGAGGCATCCACTGCTCTTTGTACACTTAATTAGAAATTCCAGTTAATTACTCATTGTGTCCCTTTACATTCCTGGAAATTTACAGAGAAAACCATTTCTCTACCTTTGTGTCAATAAAAAAAAAAAAAAAAAAAAAAAAAAAAAAAAAAAAAAAAAAAAAAAAAAAAAAAAGAAAAGAAAAGAAAAAAGGAAAAAAAAGAAATCTCCTCAGCACAGGAAGGCTTTCCATGTTCATATGATCAGATCCTTATGACCTTTGTTAAAAATCCTTTTCTGTTTTCCTTTACCTTTTCAATTGTTAAAAAACAGCTGAAGTCTGAAAAAAGCCACTTTGTGTAGTTAGATACACTACCGATCACAGTATGGAATCAACTAAACTATTTGTTTTACTTTTTAAATTTAACAAGCATTGATTTTGTAAAAGCTTGAAAATATTAGCTCAGTTAATCCTTATATTTCTCTGAGGCAGAGTGCTGTTATTCCCTTTTTACAGATGTGACGACATCTGTAAATGATGTATGGCATTACTAGATATTAGATAATATCATTAGATGGGCAATGACAAAACCTTTGAGTTCCGTATACAGGTTTAGAGAAATAGCAGAGGTAAAGTATTGATTGCGAGCTTCTTGAAAGAGCTGTTACTTCTCTCTGTGGCAGTTTTCCGGGGCCTAATCTCAAATTCATATTATGAGCAGCTTCTTAAGAATTCCAGTGGACCAGCTCCTGAACTTAATTCTGAGGATGAACTTAGTGTATTAAATTCTGCACCACAGCAAGCCACGTTATAGTGAGGCTCCAACATGGGTTTTTTCTTTTTATAGTTAGAGAAGCAAATTAAAGGAGATTTCATTTGCTTTTGAGCCATTCCCAACTTAATTATTCACACTCACATAATAGGTGGTAGCATAACCTATTGGAAAGGATAGCCAAAAGCAATTGAGTTCTATTTGTTTCTTAATGGACTCTTCAAACGATTTTAGGTAAATTCCTCTCTGGTTTTTGTTTTATTTCCCTATCTTCCTCCTAGGAATATCTATGATAAGAACTCGGAAGAGCTATTATTACTTATAAGGAGGAGAGCTCCAGTAGTGCACCCCCTTTCCATTTCTTCTGAGCGTATGTTAGACCACTGGTAAAATATTATCCAGTATTCTTGCCTAACTGGCATTTTGCAATGTTGATGGACAAGGAGCCCTTGTGCAGTTTGTCAAACAACCTGTTACAAAAGCTTCTGATAAAGTAATTATTTTTACACTTTTCTGACTGTAGAAGCCTGCTTTGATGTAATGGGCAGAGAGATTAATTCCTTTACGTTTTACACAAATATTTATTAAATGTCTACCCAAAATCAATGTATATGAAATAATATGGACCAACATTGAAGTAGAATTGAGAAAGCCCCTTTTACCTCCTGCTTCAATTATTATTGGCCCCTGTCCTCAGAGACATTACTTAAATCTGCTGAGATTCAGTTCCCTCCTCTATTAAATGAAGCCACTTGTATCTTGTGCCTTTGAAAACCATACAAACCATTTTTCTTATTGCTTTTTATAGACAAATGATGGTGCTATTTAGAAATGAAACGATTTAAAGATGGGATGGTAACCTGTTCTAGTTTAGCATGAGCAATAATACCATTAGTCCTTTTAATTTAAATGATGTCTAAAACGTCAGTAGTGCCACTGTTGTGTTTTATTTTTAACATTTATTTTATTGTTTTTGACAGAGACAGAGAGAAGAGGGAGGACCCAGAGTAGTCTCCACAGTTTTATGCCATCAATTTTCAACATAGTTTCATTCCACACAGGTGGGCGGGGGCAGCGCAGGGTGGGGACCAGGCTGGGGGCCTCCTGCATGGGAGGCACACCCCCAGTTCATCATGTGGGTCTGCACTAGGCAGGGCTGGGATTCGATCCTCGGTCCCTGGGGCTACAAAGTGAGTGCTTAACCCACTGAGCCATCCCGGCTTCCCTAGTGGTGTCACTGTTGATGAACCCTGATATAGGGGAGTAGGTTCTTCTTGCTTCATCACCACAGACTTCAATTCAGCAAGTGTTGTTTAGACGCAGTGTAAATTTGTAACTATTAACAGGAAGTTCTGTAAGCCATAAGGTACTAGCCACAATGGTCACAGTAAAGCTCCCTGATGCATCTTCATCTTCATGTGGGAGAGTCTGGAAGAAATCTGGGACATTATAAATACAGAGGTATCTGTGGGCATTATCTGATGACCTCCAGAAATAATAAGGAAGTAAGTTGGTAGAAAAACCAGAGAGTCTTCCCTTCTCCCTTCCCTCGTCTCAGATTCTTTCTTTTATTCATTCTTCCCTTCTTCTTTCTTCTCCCTCCTGTCCCATATTTGTCCTTTTCACCCCAAATAATTGTTCATGTATTAAAAAAATTTTTTTTTAAGATTTATTTTATTGTTTTGACAGAGAGAGACACAGAAGTAGAGAGATACACAGAGAGAAGGGAATTATGCATCTGTTATGTGTTAGGCAATCTGTATAACTACAAAGATGAAAAAGACAAAATGTCAAAATGAAATAAAAATGTTTTAGAAGGCCTGTGATATATGGTATCTAGTCATCTATTTAGAACATTATAATGATGAAACCAAAGGCATCAATTACATACATATATATGGGTCAGACAAATTTGCTCAAACAAGGACAGCCACACTTTTTTCTAGTATTCCCAAATTCAGTTATGTGTGAGCTCTCAGAAATTTGTGCAATTTTGTCCCAAGGGAACCAAATAAGATGATCTGGATAACTCTGTGCAAACCTACCATCTTTAATGAAATAACAAAGCGACCTAAATTCCACATTATACCACTTAATCACTCAGATTATAGTTAGATTCAGAGAGAAGAATTTTTATTAGAAAACAAACAAACAGGAAGTACATATGTTGACAACTGTTTCTTTTTTTTAATCATTAAATGTATTGGGGTGACATTAGTTGGCAAAAATTACATAGGTTTCACGTATACAGTTCTATATTACACTGTTCATGCATTGTATTGTGTGCTCACCAAACAGAGTCAGTTCTCTTTTCATCATCGTATATTTGATGCCCCTTCTGTACCCCTATCTCTACCTACTCTCCCACCCACCTTCTCCTTTACCCTCAGGTAACCACTAAACCATTGACTGTGTCCATAAGTTTTTCTTTGTTACTTTCAGTTTTATGTTTCACCTATAAGTAAGTCAGATGATTCTTGATTTTTTTCAGCCTGACTTATTTCACTTAATATGATGGTTTCAAGGTCCATCCATGGATAACTGTTTCTTCCTCTTGAAATAAAATTGAGAGATTGGGAGAGGTACTGACTTCAACAGTTATATTTTTTACAAAATTTTTCTGATCAGTGAAAAGTGGCTTCTGATATATATTTCTTTTAGAAAATATTATCTACAAATTGTGTTTATAAATAAGTTTTTAGTCACTGTATTTCTAGTATTTTATGTTAAAACCAAAAGGAATAGCCAAAGTTCCAGAAGAAGCAGGGAGAAAAAGAAGGCAAATATCTCAGCAAGGCAAATCCAAAGCAAACATTGAAACAAATGAGGTTACAGACAACCACATGAATGTTAATGAACATAAGTGCATATAGTGGAAATCTGTTAAATGCACAGTTGAGGGAATTGAGAGGACATTTCCCTAACAGTTTGTTTCTGTTGCTTATAATTTAAAAACAAGATAGCTCAGGATGGCCCAATTTAGTCCCAACATCATATTATGCAGATGCATTACAATTCCCAACTGAAGTTCTGTGGAGAAGTTGAGTCTAATTTAGCACAGTTGTTTTTCGCAATGCCATCACGATCAGTAAATGAATACCCAAAGCATGTATGTAAAGCTGAGAAGTTGTTGCAGTTTTGCAATCAAGAACTAACAATTCTTTGGAGCTTCACAAATTTGTGAGAAGGGGGAAAAAATTATAATATAATAACAATAACAAAGTCATTTAAGAGTAAGTTAACTTTAGACATTTACCTTCAACTTTAACATGTATTATTTATGCATTTTTATTTATAATGATGAAAGAGAAAGCTTTATAATTTTAATTTTTATTAAAGCATAGTTGACAGTGTTGTATTAGTTTCAGGTATACAACATAGTAATTCAACATTTATATACCTTATGGTGTAATCACCATGAAATCTCTTTAATTTTTAACCAAGGGAAGGACTCACTTCAGAAGTCTTGTTTATACTTATTGTATCCTGAGAAGGAAGAGATGCTGGCCCTCTTAAGATATAGCTGATATGCTAAATCATGTAGATAGACTTATGTCAGACATCCAGATATTCAATCCCCAAACTAAGCATATACTCACATCTCAAAATAGATTTTCATAGGAAGCGAGCTATGCCAACAGTCTACTCAATACTAACCCTTCCCACAGGGAGGAAGAACGACATTTATGTTCTAATCCACCTATCCCTTCCACAAAGATTTATGGAATGTCCAACATGTATGAGTATAATATGGAGTATCTTGTATTTGTGATTCATTCAAATTGAGAAGACAAACATGAAAGTAATGAACAATCATGCAATTTGATAAGAACTAAAAGAACAATGATTCTGCAGAGAATTAAGTGTATCAGAGAAAATGAACTCTGTCTAGAACGTGGGTGTCTAGTCTTTTGGCTTCGTGGGTCACAATGAAAGAAGAATTGTCTTAGGCCACACATAAAATACACTAACACTAACAATAGCTGGTGAGCTAAAAAAGAAAAATCACAAAAAAAATCTCTTAATATTTTAAGAATGTTTACGTGGAATCAACCAAAATGTCCTCTGATAGATGACTGGATAAAGAAGTTGTGGTACATTTATACAACAGAATACTACTCAGCAAGAAGAAAAGATGAAATATAGCAATTTGTGACAACATGGGCGGACCCTGAAACTACCTTATGAAGTGAAATAAGTCAGACTGAAAGAATCAAGAAACATATCACCTCACTTATAGGTGGAATATAAAGCTGAAAGTAACAAAGAAACAAAAACTCATGGACACAGTCAATCATTAGTGGTTACCTGAGGGTAAGGGGGAGGTGGGTGGGAGAGCTGGGGGGAATAGGGAGGGGGCATCAAATATATGGTGATGAAAAGAGCTGACTCTGGGTGGCGAGCACATAATGCAACACATAGACAATGTAATGTAGACTTGTACACCTGGAAGCTATGTAATTGATATCAAGCAATGTCACCCCAATAAATTTAACAATTAAAAAAAAAAGAAAGAAAGTTTACAAATTAGTGTTGGGCTGCATTCAAAGCTGTGTTGGGTCACATGTGGCCCACAGGCTATAGGTTGGAAGAACTTGGTCTAGAACAATGAGGGGAATGTTGGGAAGTATTACTAAAAAAGGGTGGGATAGAAAGATACATAAAAGATTAGCAAAATTTTCCTAGTCATAAGTTAAATGTGTATCATGGAATGTTTTCCTGCTGTTTTTCTAAGATCACTTAATTCATGCACGTGTCAGATACTAGCTAACTTTAAAAAGATAAGCTATCAACATCTGTGATTATTCTTGCCAGTTACCCTAGAGTCCATCACCCCTTCTGAACCTTATCATTGCCAGGGTACGATATCCTCACCATCTTACCCTGGTTTTGGTCTTGGACTTGATGCTGCTTATGTGCATTTTGTTCTGGCTTTCTGTTATCTCTGAAGTTCTCCTTTGATTTCTCAAACACCTAACCACTGCCAGTAACTATTACTAATTTGGTTGCTGTAATAGTAAGGCCATCCTTGGTCCTGTAGAGGACAGAGAGACTCACCAGGCAGAGGAAAAAAGTATATGCAAAGGCACTGAGAAGTAATGAACTGTTGTTTCCATGAATGCAATTCCTTTTGTATGGGGCACAGAACAAGCATAGGTCAGATGAAACTGAAGACATAAAATTAAATTCAATAGTTTTTAAAAATATGGAGGTGGTGATCCACTAACTGACTTTAAAGGAGAAAATAGATTCGATTTATGTTAGAAAGATGACATAATGCACAAATAGTGTAGAAGAGGGGCTACTTCTATAAGGCAGTAGAATGGAGAGAGTGGATGGGTTTTAAGAGTTATTTAAGAAGCAGTATTGCAGGACTTGATTTCTGTCCTAGTTTTTGAGCCCTCTTAACTTCACGACATCAGAGTGAAGTCTGGTCTCTGTTCATCACCATTTATTAATGCTCGCTGCATAGATGAAGAGAGAGCAGCTCTTGGCGTGACAGTCAGTAGAGGGATTGTAGAATCTGGTGGAGAGAGTTGGGACTTACTGGAGTAGTCAATTATACTTGTTATTACTTAGAGGGAAGTGTATTTAAAAGGACTATCAAAACAATAGCCAGTGATTATTGATATTGTGGCATGTACCATGCTGCATAATTTATATGCAGCAATGAATTTACTGAACAATTTAATGTGCAGTAGGTCTTAGCGATGTCATTTTATATTTGAAGGAACAAAGAGGTCATGGAAAAGATCTTGAGATGCACCAGATTTTCTGAGGTGGGTATAGGAGGAAGGATCAGTGACAGAAATGAAACAGGCAGACAGAGCTGGGATGAGAATCTTTAAGAAGAAGGAGACACAGGAAGCAACCTTTAAGGAATAGCACTGTGGTGGTGGACATGAAGAGAGCTCTCGCAGGGGACTTAGAAGTGGTCAGAAAGTTAGAAGGAGAAGCAGAAGAAAATGGAAAAGAGAGTTTTGAAAAGAAAAGGAAGGCTTGCTAGGCAATACCTCAGACTGTGAGAGGTCAAATTATTTGAGAATAAAAGGAATCTTGAATTTGGCCATTAGAAACTTGTTCTGCACATGGTTAGCTGAGTGACTGTGTGGAAAACTGAGGACAAGGGATGGGGAGGGAACTAAAGGGAAGAGGGGAGAATGGAGAAATGAGTAGCTGCCTCAATGGAGGTGACACGGGAAATTAGTGTGAGGAGATTCATAAGTTCTTAACCAGAGGATTTATCATTTTGTTTATTTATAAAAACTAGGGGAAGGAGCCACTGAAGATGGTGAACATATGGAAGAAGGGCATAATCGACAGAATAATATCTTCGAAGATGATGGAGGAGGTGGGTCCAAGCTATAAAGAAGGGCAGAGGAAAGCACACCAGCTTCCCTGATTCTTGCTTCCAGGGCTCAGAGAAGGTCTGAGACATAGAATAGTATGAAGGAGACGAAATGTGGAGAGATGTAGGAGAGTGTGGAAGTTCGACATAGAAATACTTTGTACGCTATTCCTAATGTAGAACTGGGGCAGGCTATTAAGTTTTATATATTTTTTTCATAAAGAAAAAATAAATAAATGTAGTACATCTGCATAATATGACTTTGTACTGCAAAGAGCCTCACTATGGTGCCTTTTTCAAAATTAACAGATAAAGGCATAAAGTGTTACAGAAAGTAGTTTCATTTAATTTACTGTATTTCATTTGTTTAGCATGGCATTTGCAATTGATGTTCCTTTTGGTATAACTGTCTACAAATTACCATGCTTTCTTCCTCAGAAATTCACTCTCTTTGCAAAAGAAAAGGATTAGCTGATTATATTAGACCTTTATTAAAAAAAAATGTATGTTTGTGAACATAAAACATACAAATCTATATATTTTAGCTACATTCATCTAATCATATATTAATGATTAACTCAAAGACAACAAAAATAAAGCAAATTAAGGTAAAAGGATTAGATGGTAAAGTAGCTACTGCATAAAATTCAGTAAGAAGTGAAAGATTTTTGATTCTTGTGTGGTATAATGGGTTCATTTTAACTTTTTTCTTTTTCTCTCAGAGAAGAGACTTTGCTTACAATGAGACCACTTGATAGCATGTCTCAGAACATTTTGGAAGAACTTAAATTTCTAAACATTACTGCAATACAGAGGATGAGGAGAAAAATCAACATTTTCCCCTAAAAGTATTTATTTTTTAAAATATCTTATTCAACTCTAAAGGTAGGATATTGTTGCACATAGCATGCCAGAAGGGCTGTCTGGAAAAAATCCAGCCATTGTCAATATAACGAGAACCCCGCATGGATGCAACTGCATTTCAGACAGCCCTTGTATATTCCAGTTAAAATGTAGTTATTCATTATTACTCAATCATTTTCTGGCTAGAATGCCAAACCAAGACATACTTAAATGTAAGAAAAAGCAACTTAACTATTATAGGATCCAATAAACTTGCATTTTGACAATTGCCTCAGGAATATTTCCACCTGGCAATAATTTATTGTGGGAGAAAGGATATTTAAATAGGACTCTGATCTTATCTGCTTCTAATTTGGTAAAAAACAACAACCGTGTCCTCTGTTCTGTTTTCTATTTGGATATTTCTTTTTTCTTTCTTTTTTTTTTGATTTATTGTTAAATTTGATGAGGTTACATTGGTTAGTAACAATTAGACAGTTTACAGATGTACAAGTCCACCTCACATCATTCATGCATCGTATTATGTGCCCATCACTCAGTATCAGTTCCCCTTCCATCACCTTATATCTAGTGCCCACTCCCACCTTCTAAGACAGCCAGGCAATGGGAGGAGGTCCCTCTCAAAACTATCCCAAGATCTTAAGTCCCAGATTTGTACCTGTGTGTATGTTCCCAAGATGTCCTCTGGGATAGGCACTGCCTCCGTTATTTAAATATGAAAGTCTTTGAGGGATGACATGTTAACCCCTTAACATACAAAGATATTTCAGATATTATGTATTTAAGCCATTTAAACATTGACATCTCTAAGACATGCACATATTTAATTTGCTTTGAGTGCAATTTAATATAAATATTATCAAGTAATAATTATATATATTCAGTGTTAAAGTGTGAACTGTAGCAATAATTCCATTAAGGTGTCTGTCCTCAATTTGTATGAAAGTGACACTGGAAGCCAAAAGGGGTATTCCAGTGAAAACAGTGTGACTGATATTCAACAAATTCATATGACTGACTATTCAACAAAAGACTCAAATTCAAGTGAAAGTAGCCCGAATGTTCATAAATGTGTAAGACCTATATCTGTATCAAGCAGTGATGATTGTGATTCAGGAGATAAAAAATGAAGTTGGGAAGAAAAAGAAAATATTCTAAATATAAAACTATTTACCCAAAATTGCTGGTATAAATGCTTTAGTTTTGTGATGACTATGAGCAGATCCTATACCTCTTTGTGTTTTGAAACTAGTGTAAAGTGATGATTTTTTTGAATCAAATAAATACACAAATCAAAAGATAAAAGGGATAGAACTCAGATAAGGATGAGGAGTGATTTCTAGTAACAAGTGATGAAATGAAAGCATATCTTTTGTTACATATAATGTTGTAAGTACAAAAATCTACAATAAATATTTACTGGTCAAAAGGAGAAATATTAGAGACACTGCTATTTAAAAAAATTATACCAAGTAAACTTTTTTGGCTATATCACATTTTCTTCACTCTGTGGATAATGAAACTGTATGTAAAGAATACAGATTACAAAAAGTGCAAAGTATAGTCAACAATATGAATAATAAGTTTGAACAATTATACACTCTGGATGAAGATGTCTCCCTAGATAAGTCAGTGATGAAATTCAAATGACAGCTGGGGTATGTGCAATTTAGAGCTACCAAACATGCCAGCTTTGGAATCAAAGCTTACAAGTCACAGGAATCTAATACTGGATATTGCAACTGTGAATGTTAAGTTGAAAAATAAATAGTATCTATTGCTCACATAGAATTTCATATGTCAAGGGGTTAACTGACTATTTCCTTTTAGAAATCAATTTATAAGAAATAAATTCTCACTGAAAGGTCCGGGAACAAGATATCAAGAGAGAAGCATGGCTAGTTAGGGATGAGAAAGTGTTCTCTAAAAAGTGGGCAAAATCCCCAGAAAGTGAAGCTGGGGATATTCAGAAAAACATTTCCTTGCTTTTTTATTTTCCGCGCGGCCAATAGTACCCTTGTCTTGAGGAATCCTTTTGACACTGGGCTTTTTCATGTGGAAATGCTATAACTGGACTGTCCAAGAGGCATATCAAAGGGTTTTCACTTCTGTTAGAGTCTGTTTCTCAGCAAAGTTCATTCAAACAGAATTTCTTGGCCTGCTCATGTAAATAGCATGTCTGGATTGCCTGAAAATATGACCACTTATTTCTCTTCCCTCAGATTTATGGAAGGTTCATGAAGGCCAAATTCTTTGCTTGCAATGTGAAAGAGCACAATTTGGCCTTATGAATGTAATTCTTAAATACGCCAAATACAGTATGGATTTTCAGAATGTATTTAATTTAGTTGCTTCCTTAAATCTCTGAGCTAAAGAAATTGTGTTGGTAATCATGATATTTTTACTACAGTATTTCTTGGGTATAATGTTTTCAGAAGAATGTAAGAAAGACCTTTTTAAAAATAGCCTTCTATGAATCAATCATCTAAATCTTCCAGAATGTCCAAAGGTCTTTGCTTAAAGTTATGTGGAGAAAATAGTGTAGAAAGCCACTTGTGACTAGCTGAAGATCATAAACATAGAACTCATTTGCATATAAATCATTATTGCTTTGTATATTAGGCAATTAGGAACTAAGTTTCAAATGCTTACACATTTTGGCTATTAGCCACTTTTCTTCTGGTTACTATCAAAATTAATAATAGATAGCAACAATTCATTTTAAATTGCCCCATGCCATCTAGGAGTTTATTTTATTATCTGACAGTCCTGTGTGGGGGATGTCAGTATTTGTTTCTTCTTATAGATGAGGATTTTGTAGGTCAGAGCAACTGGCCCAAAACCTCACAGCCAGAATATGACACAGTTAAGATCCAGTTCAGGGCTTCTGATTCCAAACTCAGTGCTTCTGCGAGCAAAAGCAAACAAGGCAGTCAATAGACAGTCTGCAGTTTATAGGAGAACCCCCCAAAATTAACCAACCAACCAACCGACAAACAAAGATATGAACAAACAAATGAACAAACTGGAACAGGATGATTCTTCAGAGCAGAAAAAAGAATCAGCTTTAAACTCTTAAGAAATAGAAATTTTTGAGTCTAGTTACTGTGTAGGGAGTTTCATGAGTGACTTTCCAGGTTACAGTTCTTTCTATTGACATTGTTGTGAGTAAAGAAGCTCAGTATGATGAATGTCAGCCTCACTCCCTTAGACAGAAGCTGGCTGTAAGTCATTCTGAAATCTCTATATCAAATGTGTGGTGCTGTGCAAATATACAAAGTCTCACCCTGAGATCCTTGACTTTGAGACATATGCTGGAAATGTATGCAGACACAACTTGCAAAGTCACTGTCTTGCAAGAAAAATATTGTCCTTTGTTTATCGAATTGTCATATAAAGGGTCAAGGATATAGAAATTTTTATGCAGAAATTCATCTTCCTCCACTCTATTTTTTGGGGGGGATTACTAAGGCTGTAAGAAAAAGATTGCATGGTGTTTGGAAACATAAAGAAAACATATGTAGTTATAATGTCTTTCACTAATTTTTCTTATTTACTATGACTCCTAGAACAATTTTTTGGGAAAACTGTAAAAGTAGTTTAAAGTATAGGGTTTGATTAAATAAGAAAGGCTCCTTTGTCTGAGAGAATTCAGACGTCCAAATTGCCATGACGATATGGTACAATATTTGAGGGCATAGATTCTGAAATCAGACTGCTGAGATAAATGCCGATTATGCCACTTATTTGCTGTGTGTCCTTAGG